>JAUELC010110820.1:0-26233 GCA_031471745.1 Cryptochiton stelleri
ACCGTTCAGTTCGCACTGTACATTGAACCGTCTAGGGTACTCGTAGGACACCCCGACCTTCCATAAATCCTCCCACTTATGGGCCGTATCGTTCTCCAGGTAGACCGATTCATACTTCAGGACTACCACATTGTAAATTTTACCGCCGATTACGTGTGTGCAAAGGACTTTGATCGGGTCGAGTCGCAAAACGTTTGGTTTAGCGGCGGTCGTAACTGTCACCCAGATGGCAAAGCATATAAACCTCAACATGATTGCTCCGTGGATTTTTTAACGCGGTGTTCGAAAGGACCTGCGAATACGCGATGGGGTTTATACGTCTTTATTGGCGAGAAAACTAATAACCCATCCATATAGGAGCACGCTAATACAAATGCCGCTCTAGAGGTAGCCGATAACACAGAGTGCGAGCTGTAAATACAAACCTCTACATCCTTCCCGGACCGACTTTGTATTAACGGTCTATATAAGCCGATCACACGCTCTAGCTGGTCATTTTTGTGCGTGATCTCGTATAGAAAGCACGTAGAAAAGTTTTCTCTCTGTTAATAATATATAATATAATTCATACCGTTGGAAGGGTTTTCGAGACAACCAAACATCTAATGGTAGAGCCGGTAAGCCGTACTAACAACCTCAAACACGTCTACCTATGTGAACAGACTGGATGAATAACCTCACAAATCATAGAAGACCGATCCACGAGTCTGCCAAAGTAGTTGTTGAGGCAACGCACAAGCCTGTCCCTATACCTTTCATGTACCGCGCTCTATGGGGACCTAGTTGCGCGAAAGGGGCTCCGGATCTTAAAGAGTGGACTAGAATACATCCGGCAGATGCTGTCCCTATACCTTTCATCTACCACGCTCAATGGGGTCCTAGTTGCGCGAAAGGGGCTCCGGATCATAAAGAGTGGACTAGAAGACATACGGCAGAAGAAAAGAAGCGCGCCGCAGAGGCCGAGGAGAGGAAAAGGCTATCTACAGAAAACCTTCGATTACGAGAACAGTTCATATGCCGCGTGTGCAAGTCTAACAGGGTCTCTGCTGTGTACCAACCTTGCGGGGATCTGATCACCTGTTGGGCGTGCTCGACATTACAGCCGAGGTGTCTTAAGTGCGATCGTCCCTGGACCGACGTCGTGCATGTATTTGTTTAATTAATTTGTGTTCGAGACTTCCAGTTCGGTTTACTATACCATAAAATGAGGGAGTAAACGACGCAGCGACAATGATTCAGATTCTAGACCTCCTCAGAAGTCTCGCAGTAACATTTTCAGCCGCAGATTGGGTCACGATCTGCATAATAGCGGCAGTTATCGGCATATTCATGGGCGCTAATTACCTTCTGGACAGGGTGTCATGGCGGCGCATTGTGGTAAAAACGTTCGTGGTTTCCTTCATCGTCAGCGTCTGTTGGAACTACATAGGCGACTACGAGACGGCTATGGTGAAACAGTATATGGGCATACGAAAGTGGATCCCAAGCGAATGCGAGGAGCGAACAGCCAATTGGAGAACGATGTTTTACTCGGTCTTCAAGACGATGCTGGAGGTGTCTCCCGACGAAAACGACGAGTGTAACGTGTACGCGAAAGCCGTGGTAGTAGACCCGTTCTTTCAGGTCACTCCCACGACGGCCATTGCGACGACCGTTACAGACCTCCTGTTGACCCCGATAACATTGGGCTCCAAGGCTATGAACAATGTCTTTACAACGCTGTTCGAGAACATTCCGCCGTTTATGATTCCATTGTTGCTGTTCTTGATACTGTACATGATTACATTGATCACCATTACGAAGAGTAAATATTCCGTGAAAATTCCATTCTTATTGTCTATGAGGCCAGCCGAACCCGTGGGTAAACTGGCGGTGGACACTATGAATCGACCGGCGGAGCGTGCCGCAAACGACTTCGAAGAATAAAATATTTTAAAAAAACATGTATTTAAGTTTGTTGTTGTTGTTCTGTACACCCGTTACCAAGGGTATTGCTGAGTATATGTTTGAGTAGTTTAGAACAACGAAGAAAAGACCGATACTTTGTGTATAAAATATAGTATTTTATTATAATAAAAACATCCTTTCGCGCGTAACATATCAGGTCTCTTGTTAGGCTACGAAAACTCGAAACCGTTGCGTCTTTTGACGGGCCCGTTATAGTATTGAGGCTGTTGTGTGTAGTATGGCGGGGCTTGCTGGACAGGTGGGGGTGTCGTTTTACCCGTCACCTGCTTGTACACGACCACTCCGACGATGGCGAGAACCACTACGCTTAGTACTATAGGAATTATAGACATAAAAGTGCCCGACAAGGCGTCCCCTATGCCGTCGAATATACCCTTGCCTGCGGAACCTACGCCTTCGCCAGCGCCTTTGAAAACCTGTCCTACCCCACCGCCGAGGCCGTACAGCAGTGCTCCTCCGCTCTCGCCGACCTTTAAGAAGAAGTCGCCGGCGCCCTCCAAAAAGTCACCAGCACTTGCGAAGAGGCCGTCGTCCGGAGACATCATCTCCGACATGCTGTCAATGGTAAACTCTCTATTCGCGAACCGTTCGTAATTCTGCTCTTCCATAAGCTTCATGAGGCCTAAAGAAACAGATTGGTGCTCCGCGACGCTGTAAAGGTCGTTCGAAAAGAGGCCCGTTGGGTAATGGTGGTATTCTGTCTCCTTCGCCGCGACGGGCTGGACGATGGATATCGTATGGATTTTACTGAGCACGTGCTGCTTGTGGCTCTGTAGAGACCGGTCGGAGGCAGACAGGGTGTTGAGAACCGTGGTCTCGGTTGCGGACTGCAGAAACTTGTCCGTCGCGTTTCTGATGACGTCCGCGGTCTCTGTAAAGTTCTTCTTATAGTCGAAAAAGAAGTGGCCGAAATCGTTGATCATGAAAATGTAGGCTTTGTTGCGGCTACACGCTTCTAAGTAAGCTAGTTTCTGCACGTTTATGATGCCTTCGAGGGTCAGTTGACCGACGACCTGCACGCCCGTCAAAGGCGATGTGAACAACAGCAAAGGCATAGCGAAACATTTTTCTGGATCCGGGGCGACACCCATATGTTTGACGATCTCTTTCACCGTAACGGTCTTCCCGTTGACCGTAACCCGCTCTCCCGAGGACGTGCGAAGCGTAGGTATGACCGCTATGTTCGCGGCCAGTTCGCATCGCTTTACGTTGTAGTACCCGTTTCCACCCAGCGTGGCCTCTACGGCAACGTTCAATCGGTTGCTGATGGCACGACTGGGGTTCAAATCGAGCAGTTGTGTGTACACGTCCCAGTCCAGCTGGTTCATGAAACAGTTCTGCATGGCCCGCATGTGAAGGTTATGCTTTTGAATTTCCGTCTGTTGGTAGGTGATGTAGCTGAACACGTCCAAGGAAGACGGATATAGTGCGACCGGTAGTGGTGGGGCGTCGGCGGGCGCGAAGACAAACCCTTTCTTGTTAGAGTGATTGACAGTCTTAAAGTGCTTCTTGAGGTCGTGCACGAGCCGAGGGTCGCCCTTCTTCGAATCCTTCGCTGAAAACTGGTTGTCGTGCTCAACGGTCTTTACGGTACTATTTTCTGCATCGTATTGAAGGGAAGCGTACGCCTCGTGGATCTGGTCGTCGGGACCCACGTGCCGCATTTTCTCCGGAAGATGACTGACGGTGTGTTTCCCGTCTTCCCCTTCGTCCACTACGGTCACCATAATTATCTGGTCGCCTCCCGTCTGATAGATGGACGTTCTATAGTCGGTTTTGTGCGGCATGCAGTTGAGTTTGGACACGTCGGTCATCTTCTGGGTACTCTCGACGTTGAACAACGCGCCGTACTGGTCCGCGATTAGAAAGAGCGTGTATTTTTCGTCGTCTTCGTTTGCGAGGTCCAGAGGGACGTTGTAGTCGCTGTGTTTGTACTTGACGTACGACACTTCCCCGCGAAACCTGGGGACGTACAAGCACAAGTCGTCCGGCGTAAACGGTTTCCAAACAAGTGTGACGTTGTTGAATATGTACTCTCCTTTTCCTTTCCATTCTTTCGGGATCGTCATCCAAGGGGTCACCATGGTCGTCGTGGGCATAGACACCTCCATGAAACCTTCCGATAGTACGCCCGAGCGCATGTCATAATCGACGGAATCGCACCAGCTGTACTGGTACGAAAGGTCGGGTTCAGTCTTGTACTCCGAGACCTGGTTGTTTTGAGACGCTATGGGTTTGAGTTTACACGTATCTGGGTTTTTGGTGTAATAGTCTGGGCCGCGTTCAGCGTCGTCGTCGTGAGCGTCATCTTCCAGGTAAGACATGACTTTGAAGGTATCGCAGGACGATTTAAACTTTACCCAGACCTTGCACTCTAGAGGATTTGTGTGCACCGTTCTCGTTTTTCGGCTCTGATGCTTCGTACCGAAGAAGTTCTCCGAAGTATGGAAATGAGTTAGATGCTGAACGCATCGCGATACCTTTCTACGGACGCTCACGATGTTCTGTTTGTACACCGTAATCATGGCGCGCCCGTAATGCCTGGCCTCGTGGGGCGTCGTGACGGGACACTTGGGCCGTTGTTCGAAGGTGTACATATCGCCCGTATAGTCTACTCCGCCGCAAAACCTGATAGGATTTCCAGAAGCGTGACCGGCGTGCTTGGTGTCGTACGATCGTTTGTAAGAAAACAATCCTACACCTAGGGGGTCGACGAACACTACGGGTTTGTACTCGGTGAAGGTGATCTGAACCGTAAAGTTGTAGCCGCCGGTTATGGTTGGTTCGACATTAAGTGGAATTGGGTTGCACACGTACGCACCTTTCTTTGTGTCCACGTAAGCGGTCCAAGACTCCATTAGAGCGGCAATGTCGTCGTCTGGAGCGTTATTCTCAATTTTTTTCGACAAGGCATCCAGACGGCCAGCTAGGGTCTTGTGGGCCTTACCATCCAGCTTCGCTATCATTTCGGCTGTGTTCCCGGTGCAAAAGACCGGTAAATTGTGACCACGTAAATGTTCAGCCGTCACAATTTCGTGTTTTTTAGCGTCTTTTACATACGCCAATTCGGGTGTTCCTACGGTGTCTAGGTAATACGTGCCGGTGATTTTTGCGTTAAACGGCAACACATCACCCTTGAACACGTTGCTGTGCTGAAATCTAAAGTTGTTAATGTATGCGTCCGCGGGGAATAATCGTACAGTCAACAGCAACAACGAAATTATCGGTGACCGCCAGACCGGAGAGAACATTGAGATATACATGCTCGCAGCCATAAACATTCAGTCGGTGTAACCGACGATTCTTACGCCTTTAAATAGTACTAGACGCACACCGTGGTCGAATATTTTGCATCTGCCTAGCTACAGATTGAGCGCACTAATATACACTGCCGTCGACAAAACCTTCACTAGTTAAATACTCTCTACCGCAATCGGACAGTATAACGTTTACCCTACCGGGCCCTACGAACAGATCAAACACATAGCACACAAATGGTAAAAATTTATAATGATTTTTTAATGAAATAATAGACAATTAAGCAGCCGTCAAATGCGCCCAAAACACACACCAAAGTCACCTTCTTCAGACCTTAAAAGTGCATAATATGCGGACAGCCGGTCCGCCATGCTGGAAGGCCGGTCTCTGGATTTATAGTTCACTCTGAGTATGGCGCCTAAAACATCTCCTGCACCCAGTTTTTCACTCCACAAAGGACCGTATTTGACCCCGTAAAATTTACCGCATTCTTTTAACTCCTCGTGCGGCATAAACCTTCCCAGGTGCGGAGTAAACCCGCTGTCCTCCATAGGTAGTCCAAACGTGCGCAATATATCTCTCAAGACGTCCGTGTCGAATATGTATTCCCAGCCAATGGGTCGACGTAAGAATTGGCCTAGTTCGGTCATAGAGGTGTAGTAACGCAACCTAGGGTGCTGTGGTGCGAGATAGTACAGGTCGCTAGTCATCTCTTGATAAG
This sequence comes from Cryptochiton stelleri, assembly GCA_031471745.1. Lineage (NCBI taxonomy): Eukaryota > Metazoa > Mollusca > Polyplacophora > Chitonida > Mopaliidae > Cryptochiton > Cryptochiton stelleri. Next base: position 5,948 of record JAUELC010110820.1, read on the forward strand.
GTCTCTTAACGGTCCTGATGCCCTGGTCTAAACGCGTAGACGGGGAGTCCTTCGATTGTGTTAAGTAACTTCTCACCGAGTGGGATGCCTCTTTGGAGTCCGTCCGGGGAGGTGAGCAGCAAGAAAAACTGTTTCTTTTGGAAGAACTTGTTGAACACGTCGAGCGAGATGACCGCAGCATGCGTCTCACAGGAGCCCTGCTTGGAGGATAATTTAATCCTCGATATGATCGAGGGTAACCCGGGGTATTGGGAGTATGGTATAATCCGGAGGGTGTTGCACTCTTCGGGTCCATAGAGCTGGAGATTCGCCCAGGCAACGGAAATATCTCTGTCGTCCCACAGGTCGAATCGCCTGTTGACGGTGACACATCGTTTTGCGTCTCCGTACGTGAAACGTACGGTTTCAAAGGAGCCATTTTTCCCCGCTTCATTGTTGAACCTAAATAAGTTGTTAACTTTCAATACGAGTCCCGGTAAGCTGCCTGTCACCTTGTTTTGAATGCCCTCGGTATCCTTGTGGTACAGTATGTTCGAAGAATTTATCAGCAAGGTTTCTAATATTACCGTAACCATTATAACGTATCAGATCAGGTAACATATGTGTGAGAGAGAGAGTGGATATTCTCTGGCAGCGGATCAGGAAGATATGCCGCTTTCTCCATTGTGACCCGCTTAAATAGACTCAGTGACGTCATTAATACAAAGTCATCGCTGTTAATACAAACCTCAACCTATTAATACAAAGTCGGTCCCGCTAATACTAACTTCTACATTTATCAGGCCGTACTCTGTATTTGTGTCTATATAAGCGGATCACTCGCTCAAACAAATCACTTCTCCACAGAATCTTCCACTATCGACAAGCGGGAATATTTGTCTACAGATTTTTGTACTGAGCATCGACGTCTACCCGTATTTTTGAAAAGAAAAGATGTTTCGTGCAGAAGTAACCGATGACCGTCCGTACAGCTATCGTACCCACCATGATGTCAATTATGCCGGGTACTACAGCGAGATTCAACGGTCTAAGTTCGTTCAAGGGGGATTCTCCGTAAAACCCGTCTTTCCTTGCGTCGTCCTTAACCAGATGACAGAGAACTACGGAAAGATCAACACTAAAGGTCTGTTGATGGTGGTGCCGGCGGATGATTCCGTAGTACAGAGTTTTATCCGGAGCAATAATAACGAGATGACTGTGGACATTATGTGCACCGACAAAGACAAGGCCACTCCAGTTCGATTTCTTCTGGCTAATTTCGACAGCACCAAGAGCCTTTTGTTTAAGGTGTCTAACGGCTCAGAAGATCTCATTAACCTCGTCGTACCTCCGAGACGGTATCATAAGGCCCCGGGAACAGCAAAAAACAAGGAGATTGTTGTCTGCGACACAGGCCTTAGAACGAAGTCACGATGGGACCAGGCTAAACGACCGGTTAATGACGTGTGTTTCTACATCACCATCAAAAGCACTGACGCAGGGTACGGGTTCCTAGAGGCCATCGACAAGAACACATATCTAGACATACCATCGATCGATAAGGTAGTTTATCGGGACTTCGCCGGTACCAAATGCGGTGGATGCTGCGACTTGGAAACTGACGGCGGTGAGGAATACACCGACTCAACAAGCTGCGTCGTCGGCGGTGAGGTCAGCAACGACTCAACAAGCTGCGTCGTGACTTCCGGAATAAACGACGTAGTTGCCTGCAGATACAGGTCCACGACGTTCTATGCGAGCAATGAGTTCACTACAAAAATGTACTTTTCCAAGACTTTGGCTCCCAAAGTGAGCAAACCATCACCCATGTTCATTTTTGGGTTAGAACAAACGAACCAATCACCCATGTTCACTTTTGAGTTAGAACCAACGAACCAATCCAAACCCTCGGAAAGCAAGATGCTTCAGTTCACCATGTGCGGAGGAAAAAACATGTTTTACTGCCCTCACAAATCACACTGGATCAGCCCCTGCGACCTGGTGGCCACCGTAGAAACTATGAAGTGTGCCTGCGCGAAATCCGATAGCGACAAGTACGCGGCACTTAAGATGATCCGCACTATGATAAACCATTCTCGAAAGTGAAGATGGTCGTCATGATGATAAAACATTCGCGAAATTCTCCATAATAAAACCCATTAATTATTGTTGATCGGCGTTCATTTGTTCGTTTTTGTGTGAATGGTGTATGTATTAGTCTATTTCTACCACTCCCCCTCCCATGTATGTTCTCCACGCCTCGCGTAGTCTCCCTCTATGGAAATTTACATGGTGTCGTTTGCGTCCCCTAATAGCCAACCGTCTGACATCGTGCGTGAAATTGCTCATATGGTTGACGGCGCCCGCGGCATGAAGGTGTACACAACTATACATTTGCACACGCAGGACCGTGTCTGTCCGGATCATTACGACACGAAGGTAGCTTTTTCGTTCGTACCTCAGTCCAATAGAGTTTACCAGTTGGGAGAATTGCCTGTATTTGTGGACACTCAGTACACAACGGTCAACTTTCAAACTACTCCTCACGACCTGTACGTAATATTTAAGAAAGAATGTACGAACAACCCTTGGTACCTCGTGAAGCACCTTTTGCCTGCACCCGATAAGATTTACAACCCACGTGTTGTCTGTCCGCCGCACGCAGAGGGTACTCGTAATTCTTCTTCGTTCACGTTCGTAGACACCGCCTGTAAGCCCGCGGTATTTGACGAGCACGACGTATTAGTATGAATTGAGTTGGAAAAACCGGCGTAAACATACGGGGTCTGCGGTGCGTGATATTATACGCAGCCATGGATTCCCTTTACTTACCGCCGAACCCTCCACAGCCGGCTAACGAGGCCGCGATGTCCTCCGAACAAGAACAGGAAATTCAAGGTATGAAGGACCTAGTCAAACAGTTCGAATCGGCCCTAAAGAAACCGTGGTTCATGGCTAGAAAGATCCTAGAGAGAGACCATCCCATACACGAACGATGGTGTTCGGTCATCGAGAAGCGCGCGGCCCGCCAATTCCTAATAGATTACATAAGCAGAATGAAGCAGGAAGATTCCGATATCGACCCTTTCGACATGCTCGAGGAGATTTCCGTCGTCTTTCCGACCGTGGACACTATGGACATGTTCCAAATGTTAAACAATAGAAAGTCCTTTAAAGCTGACGATATACAGTGGTCTGGACACTCTGAAATCTTTAACAAGATGTGGTCCGACGTGGACGTTGCGCGGTACATTCAAACCTTCGGTCTACTGTCTTTCCTGCAAGGGTTCGATGAAATGGACTCTTTGATGCGGCTCATGCACGACATGGCGGAGGTGTACGCTAAGACCTCCGAAGACGGCGAAACTGACCCCGTCGGGGTTCCGTCGGAAGAGGAAAGATATAGGTTTTTGGGTGTCGTCGCGACGATGAAGCAAGCCGTTTATTCAAGATGGTACAAACGCGTAGAGGAATCTACCTCGTCGTTGGGCAACATAAAAAACCTTCACACCGAGATGCGTGTCATGCAAGAATTTAAGCATTCTCTCGGAGTGCTCCCGTACGAGAACATAACCCATAAAAAGAAGCGGCAAGACGCTAGTAAGTGGTTGACACGCAAACGAAAAATACCCGACCCTTTTAGCATAATCATCGTCCAGAACAAACGAGACAATTCCCTGACCTGTTTGAACTTCCGAACGAACACGGAAGTGTTTGTATTTTTCGACCGCTACAGCACCCCGTTCGACACAAAAATGGCGTTGATGCTGAAGGCCGAGTACACCTACGCGGACCTGTTCCGCAAGCAGAACGCCACGCATTTGTCCGACGGTTACATCCTCGTAGAACGCAAAGAAGAGGAAACGAACGGTGATGACGAAGACGGTGTTCATGGTGGTACTAGCGGCAGGTCGAGAGAGCAAGAATCGGACGACGAGGCCCTTTGGACGAGACAATTACAAGAGTACGACGACAATGTAAAACACGAATCTAAAGGTGCCAACCGCCCTCAAAGAATCTTAGTTAGAGGAATCGAGAGGCCTGAAAGAGTACCTTACATTAGCAAGTATTATCGTGGTGGAAGCGGATCGAACTGCGTTGGCGGTGCCAATAAAGGCAAACGAACAAGTGGTGGCCGTAAAGACGGTAGCAGCAGCGGTAAACTGGCCGAACGAGACCCCGCGTCAGAGCTCGTAAAAACGCTAAACCAACAGATTAGCACCGGCGAAAGGACCGCTCATGACGTGACGAGATTGCTCAAAGCGGTCATGACGGACGAAGACAAGCACTTGAAGGGGGCCGCTAAGAAACTCGAAGAGCTCTTGTCATCACGGCATCAATTCGTGGCTAAAATTCACAAGAACCTGGAGACCGTACAAAAGGAGATTAACGACATTACAGATTCTATGGACGGTGCCACATCGAACGCCTGTGACGGGAGCTTCGGAGTCGTGCCCATCCGTAAAATGATCTCAGACATGTCGTCGTCGATGACCTCCGTGCAAGACATGGTGAACAAGCTGGAGGCCTCGCTGACCGCCGTAGGTATAGACCCAAACGCACCTACTGAATCCGACATGTTCCGCGAGATGGACACGCGTATAGATGTTGCCTCTAATATGGCTATCAGCAAGGCCCAATTGGAGATGCGGAGCGTCCTGGACGCGGTCGAGAAAATGATGACGCATATGGAGACCCTAATGACCAACCATACGTCTTCGTTGTCGGTCCCAGCGGTGACACACGAACGTGCCGCGGTGGACTCTATATTCGCTCTCGACGACTTCGACGGTGATTTCGCCGGAATATTACGCGGCGCAAGCGAGGTGGCTCCATCTGACCTAGCAGTGGAAGGCCCAGGAGGCAAAACGGGAGGTACACGAGTGGGTGAACTTTACTCCGAATACTACGTTAAAATGAAAGACGCCAACGAGGCTTACACGGTTCTCAAGAACAATTACACCACCTTGATTAAAGAGTACCAAGGGTTCCAGTTGAAGACAATGAAAGAGGTCAGTCAGATCGCCGAGTATAAGAGTAAATCAATAGACGCCCGCAACCTCGCGATCGTGTACAAGAAAGTACTCGACACGCAGCTCCAACTGAACCGCGCGGGAATGGGTAAGATCGAAGGCGTGCTCGAGCGGCTCGAACAAAAGATTGGCAAAGAAATCGCCGACCGACAGGTCACTCAAAACGACAACATAAAGCAGCTCGAAGGCCTGCAAACGAACCTCCAAAGCATACTCTCCTCCATGGACGAGGAGGACGAAATGTCTTTATCCGACGCCGTAGTACATTCCGACGCGTTCTTGGAGCATCTCCGCAGACAAAAGGTGCAAGATTTAGAACGAGTGTCAGACACGTATAGGCGAAACCTCCACGAGCTGAGAGAGACGTTTAGTGTGGCCGAACACCGCAGGGACGTTCGGCGTGAACAACTGTTGGACGAAATGCGCAACCCCATACCTCAACAAAATACCGATCAATCGTCCTCTTCCGGGACCGCTGGAGACGGTCCTAGCACGTACACACAACCGCCTCCAGACGAATCCGAACAGAGATCCCTGTACAATTCCGTAAACAGCAATATTAAGGACACTTACGACACCGCCATGGACAAATACCACAGGTTGGTAGACGACCTCTCTAACCGCAGGGAGGAAGCCTATCGAGAGACTAAACGACGCGATTTAGAGCAGCGAGAACGGCTCGAAAAGGCACGCATAGAACGAGAATCCGCCGTAAAAGAACGTAATCATATGCGGTCCCTGAAGCGGTACAATTACATAGTAGAAGGCGACAGAGAGGCCAAACGACGTAAGCTGTGTAAAGGTGCGCACAAAGCTCGAGAAATGACGATAGGCCGGCTGTCCCCCATGCCGCAAATATTATCGGTGAATGACCACTTTAGGAAGGCTAAGATAATGTCGGAGATCCCCGATAAGCACATGCGCGACATGAAGTCGTTGATCAAAGATCGTTGGGAGGACTTTACGAACGGCATTTTCCCGTCCATCACGATCGTCGACAACCACGGGGTAAAGACTTGGGGTATCAACGACTCGCCGGTGCTGGCAAACATCGTGGTGCCGTATTTGAAGCTCAGGTACGGTAGCTCCCACGACTGGTTTAACGGCATGCTGACGCAGCGCGCGATGTCTGGCTCGACAAGGCAGATGTTTTACACCATGTGCGACCGGTTCATAACCGAGCTCTTGATAAACTCTATGACGGATTCAGTATTTAAACACTTGATGTTCGCGTTCGATCCGTCGATGGACGAGAACGAGTACCGCGTGTCTATGCACGACTATGGACCCGGATCGAGCGCTAGAGGTGGAGGAGGAGTTGGTGGAAGATGAAGAAGAAGTTATCGAGGAAGAAATTCCAAGAGACGAATACGAGGATGATTACCTCGAAGAGGTTCTTTCGCAGGATGAAATAGACGACGTTATGCAGGTCGTCATGTCGAAGCTGCCTTTACCTCCCCCACAACCGAACCTTACACCACCAGTGGTTGGTAATAAGCCCAAAGGTAAGAAGAAAGAGGTAACTTCTAGGCTTCCCAAAGCGGGTCCAAAGATCGATCGAACGGCTCGTTTGCAAAAGTCTTACATCGTTCGTACGGCGCCTAGCAAGTACCCTACAGAGATAGAAAATGGTGTAGCGGGGATGTTCGCGCCGCCAACGCCGTTAGACAACGTGTATCTAAAGGAACCTTTGAAGAGCTACTTTGGTATTTTGAGGGAACTCATGGGACACGACCCCGCCTCGTTGACGTTCCCCCCGCTGGAAGATCGTATATTTAAGTCCTCAAAGGCCGCGGACGAATCTGACTCTGAGCATTTTCAGCGTATAGCGTCGACCCTACAGATCGTCAACACCATCAAGAGGTCGCGCGTTGAAACCCTGCAGGATCTCGTGACGTTATCTCAAAAAGAAGTTAACGACGACAGACAGCACGAACGGTACTCAGAAGCGATAAACATCAAGCGAGACAAGGCGACTTCTGAGATCGCGAAGGACACCGTATTACAAAGCGACCTCGAGCTAGACCTGCTGATAAAGACCCGCAGAGAGAGAGATCTAGGGCTCCTACAAAGGACGTTAGAGGCTAAACAAGCGAGATCGAAAATAGCTTCATATGACACAGCACCCGACCGCCCGATGACCCGCAGCATAGCTCCACCTCTCTATCCGCGAAGCTTTGACGACCGCATGGCCTACGTACGAAACAAAATAAAGTGATCAAACGAGGGTTAACAATGTGTATATTTTTGTTTAATTGGGGGTTAAATGTCTACGACCAAGGGGCTGTCTAGGTCGTAGTAGTCTGATGTGTCCGTCTCAATCCGTCTCATTCGTTTGTTCAGTTCGCCGCCCTTATTTTTAGCCAGTCTGTAGTCCCACGTGGACTTTAAAAATAGATCGTCACATGTCGGTGGGTGATTTTTCTTGATCCGCTCAAACGTTTTGTAAACGAAACAGGTCGCCATCGGTGAGAATTCCCCGTAGCACACAAGGATGCGCGACGTCGGATCATAGGAAGGACCTATCTCTTGAAAAAACAGCTGAGCTAGGTTAACGCGAGAGCGAATTCTGTATAAAATCGTGTCGTCTGTAGTGCACCAATCGCCGATTTCTTCGCATAAAGACACCTTTCCATACTTCAACAAGAACCGCGTGTTAATGCGAGTGTTACAAATCAAGAAGCAGCTCAAATACCCCGGTTTGGTCGCAGACCTGACCATAGCTACGTCCTCGCAGTTTTTGTAATTCGCATATTTTCTTACTCCATCTAAAGCCCTTTGACTTTCTTTGATTTTAAAGAAAAGTATATTCATGGTCGCCCTGAGGCTACCCGTTACTTCGGTTGTCATTGTTCATTTGTTACAGCCGAGAGAATGAGCTATCGACACTATGTTAGCCGGCCTTTTATCACCTACTATCGGTAATACAAAGTGAGCTTTGTATTAGTGTGAATAAATAGGCGGGGCTTATTCGTTAACACAAAGAGTGCGTTATATCCTGGATGTTTGTTAATACAAGGCGAGCTTTGTATTAGCGTGAATAAATGGGCGGAGCTTAAAGCCGATCAAGCTTTCGCGTGTTCTGCGCTGAACCATTTGCACACAGCGCTCAGATCGAGAAGGGTCGTATGTTTAACGTGGTCCTGCACATACAAAAGAATCTCTCTAGAGGAGAGGCTCGGCTTATCGACCAGCTTAGCCACAACGTACCTGAAGCAGCACTGCGCTGTCTCGGCAGTAATAAACATACCCAAGCCCTTTCGAGGTTCCATACCTGCCATTTTGTAGAGTATCCTCGAGTGCGGGTTAATTTGCTGTACGGACTGCACGAACATAGTCAATAGGGTAGACTCGTAGACTTCGTATGTGTCAACTTTTGTCGTGTCTACAGTACCTTTTACGGGGTTAATCGTCATCACGTACGCGGGTGTAGACTGCCCTAATAACCCCTCCATTTCGTGCGTAAACGCATCTGGGAATCGGTCACAAAAGTCGGCGCATTCACCGCAATCGTATGAAACCGGTCTGCACTGCGGCGTGGCCAGACGTACATATCTGGACCCCGTATCGCGCATAATTTTGTGTAAGGCTGCAAACATTTTCGTCCCCTGAGACACTCTGCGGGATATATCCGTAAGCCCATTGTCGTCCGTAAGTAAAGGAACAGGGACGCATACGCAAAAATAATTTCCACCAGTCATGTCTCCACCGAGGTACTCTGAATGGTTCGTCACGAAAGGCGAAGAGGATCTACAGGTTCTATTAGACCTGTATGAGATCGTGAGTAATAATCACACCGACGGCACCCTGCGCGCACCAGTTTATGTAACCGTATGTAGACACCGATTGTTTAAATTCCTAGTAAACGCTCTCTCCTTCAACGTTCATTACAAGGACCTCGGACACACGAACGTGGCTCATATGACGAACTTTCCGATGTTCCCTATGAGCCGCGGTCCCAGTATGTATCCTCTGTACGAACGAGTCTTCGAGAACACCCTGATGATAAACGGGGGATACATAGATCACTGTTTGAAGACCACTGTCACACACGACACTCTAGAGCAACCGTTCGTCACACGACGCGACTTCGACATTGTTTTATTATACATGATTCTGACGGGACGTGTGTGGCTGTCTAAAAAGCTGTGTAAAAGCTACATGTTTAAAGGTACTTTCAACCCGCTACTGGACGTATACAACGTGATCGGGCTCATTTCCATTAAGCTAAACAAGGGGTTATTTGAGGACCGCGAAATCGCTCCGGTCAAATGGACAGCCCTTTCCAAGGACGTTGGATTTTTGTCAGTTCCGATACCAGCGTTGTCTAAAAGGACCTTGAAGGTCGGAATGAAATATTGCGGTGGGTTCGACGTGCAATTCTGGACGCCAGAAAAGATCAAAAAGATAAGAGAGTACACGGCCTCCGAGGTATGTCCGAAACCCTGCAATATTTCTACTACAGAGGTCCCCGTAGAGGACGTCCTCAGAATAGACAAAGGCCTGTACATAGTCAATTCGTCCTACGGGCTTATCGTGAACCGCAGCGAATCTTACACGCAGGTCTACACGTGGACGAACAAAGGAATAACCAGGTACTCCACTGTGTTCGATTATTTGTTTAGTGAACTCGGACTCGACCTCACGTCCATCAAGCGAATCTCTGAATAAACGACAGAATGAACCGAAAACGTCTCGTTGTTGATATTATCGAATCTTCCTCCGAGGCACCTTCGTCTGGGTCCACCTACGCGGGATCAACGAAATATTCCACCTCCTCGGATGAAGAATCCGACGATGAAAATGACAGTGGAGAAGACGCATTGTCCTCGGACGAAAAAGATACTATTCCCAAGCACGACCGTCAAATGACCGTGGCGGTCAGTAACGCCGTTCTCGAACGAATGCCTTCCCAACAAATGTGTGTTTATCACGCGACTGAACGGGACGCCATACCTCAGAACACAATCGTAGTGGACGGCCGTAACGAACACGTGTATATAACCAACAAGAAACCCCCCAGTAACTCCAAACTCCTGGGAGAGCCTCACATGAAGGTGTCTTCGCTCGAGCTAGCAGACATGGCCGCTGTACAACGCGCCATAAACGCCCCCAACGACGACGAACCTACTTCCATAGCGTTTATCGGCGTCAAACCCAAGGACGTGCGGCTGATTTTTGAATTTTACAAGGAGATCATGGGGTACCAAGACGGAGAAAGGAAAACATCCATAACGGCCGCTTTACGCCAAACTGGACTCGACCTAAAGTCCTCCAAAAACCACGCGCTGTACTCTCTAGCGGCCATACTGGGTGGTGGCATATTTCTGGAGGCCATTCACGCGACCGAGGATACACGACCGGAACAGGCTATGATGAAGACGATCATAGATACCCACATGGACGTTTACGACACGACCATACCTTACGTAGTGGTACCCAGAATAAACATCAAGTATGTTCCACCGATGCTTCCCGCTGTCGTTATAGACGTCGCAAACTACAGCATTTACGAGATGAAACGAAACGTCCCCATGAACCTCAAATATCTAATGAGCCGCACCCGGGACAAGCGTAAAGAACGGTACGAGAACATGAACAAAGGGACCTTCATGAACCTCACGAAAGCCTACGCCGTAATACATCACCCGGCCATGGTGGCGTTCGTGAACGTCGACCCGTCGGCCGTTCTGGGCATGATGTCGTTCTTCGAGCAGATCGTGGACCCAGCGCACTGCAGCCCTTCTAGAGCCCAATACACGGCTTTAATGGACGAGTCTGGGGTGCCTCTCAGACCATCGACCAGCAGCTCAGCAGCGTGCAGGCATAGTATTTATTCTACTCTCCCGTTGCTGCGTAGTATGCCTTCAACAGCCAAAAGTTGGTTGATGCTCGCCAAAATCTGCGGTGCTAAACCTTTCGAAACGGTCCTCAGACGTATGTAAACTACCGAATAAAATGGCAACCACGCATACATTCGCCACGACGGTTCCTTTAATTTTTCAGAATGTTTATTTGCTTCACGAGCACTCAGAGGTGTTTGGAAACGAATCCGTACTGATACAAAAACTCGGCAGGCTGCTTTTGGTGCATCAAATAAACACTACGAAGACTGGTTGTTACGTATTAAACACCTCGCATATACCTACAGACCCCTACAAGGCTCGTCTGCTGCGTGAGAAATGTTTAGCCAACCAAACGACCTGTCAGGCCGCTTTCGGGATACCGTCTGAGGACTACCTGACGAACGAACCCGATGTTTCAGTGCAGAGAGGTTTGGACGGCTCAGTGACCATACGGTTCCAACATCAGCCCTTGAACATGGCCCCGACGGTCGGTGGGGTATCCGATAACAATCAATTCTTAAACGCGCTGACGAAAGAGCTGGGCCATCAAAATCAACATTTCAACATTTTTATGGGTCTAGCGCGGGCTAAAACACCCACTGTGCGCGTTCTCATACACGACGGGGGCAGACACATGACTTATACAGACGAATACGATGTGATCATGAATTTACATAAAGCGGGAGCCGTTATCGACACCATGCCTTTCCATTGGGAACTGTATTACGACGAAACGTCTTTGGAGGGTCTAGACTACCACCCCGTATTAACGAGAGTGCAGAAGGATATGTTGAGACCAATAAAACTACTTTAGCGCTAGCGTGTTAGAGGTTGTATTAGCGAGAGCGACTTTGTGTTAGCGCTAGCGTGTTAGAGTTTGTATTAGCGAGAGCAGCTTTGTGTTAGTGGGCCAGCCTTTGTATTAATGGATATGCCTTTGTATTATTGGTTTGGGATCTATAAAAACGAGCGACCTTACTCCACCAGCCATCATTCGTGAAAGACACAGCCTTCCTTTAGTACACGTCAGTCAATCATCAGCTCTTTAAACATGACTGCCGCTACCAACCTGTGCATAGACCTCTGTGACAATTACGGTAAACCTTTGATAAAGGTCGACAAAAGTATAGTGAGAGATGTTGCCTGGCAGACCGTTTGCACGGTACCTGACGGGTCGCCATTGACAATCACATTAAAACAGATGGCCGTGGATTTCGCGGATAGACAGACCTCTCACCCTGAGTACGGCACTTTGGCCGCAAGGATATTGATGGGAGAACTATACTTCCATACCCCCGGGACGTTCCACGAGGCCATGGAGAGACTGTACAAGGTCGGGGTTCTATCAGAAACGACCTGGAACGCCGCACAAACGCACAAGAAGAAAATAAGAGAGAAGATGACGGAAAACCAATACTCGGACTTTGAACATTTCACATTTCAAGGTGTCAACCACCTGATAAGATCGTATCTCTTGAAGGACCCGACAACCGGGAAGGTCGTCGAGCGACCTAAACACATGTTCATGCGTATCGCATTAGGCGTATGGCCTGACGAGATTGACCGTGCCGTAGAGACCTTCGATTACCTGTCGGACGGCACGTTGTCACACGCCTCACCCACGATGTTCAACTCGGGCACAGTGACCCCCCAATTGGCGAGTTGTTTCATTCAAACAGTCGACGGATCAGACGAGGTCAGCAAGACAAAAGGTTTGGTCGAGGCTGCGTCCATTTCGTTGTTCAACGGCGGCATAGGAATGAATATCGACGGTTCTGACATGAGCCGATTTTGCACCACTCTGGACCGCCTTATCAAAGACGTCCCGCAAGGAGGAAAAATAAACAACAAACGCCCGGGGGCTGGAGCGGTCTACCGTGAACCTTGGGAGGCTGATTTTCTTAAAATCTTAGCCAACAAACGTACCGAGGGAGGCAACGAAGAAGAGAAGCACAAGGACTTGTTTATAGGTATGTGGACGCCGGACATTTTCGCCAAGCGAGTCAAAGAGAGCACAGTCTACGGCCGACCGGTAACGTGGTCGTTCTTCGGAGGCAAAGAAGCGGGTCGTCTTCGCGGCTTGTGGGGCGCCGAGTTCGAGGCCCAATACGAAGAGTACGAGCTGCAGAAACGGTACGTGGCGCAAATGCCCGTACTGGACCTAATGGCGGAAATTTGTTCGACCTTCAGAGAGGCTGGTGTGCCCTACACGATGTTCAAAGACGTATGCAACCGACGCAGCAACCACAACAATAGAGGTGTAATTAGAGGCTCAAACCTGTGCGCTGAGATCGTGGAGTTCTCCGATACAAACGAAACGGCCGTATGCATCCTCGGTAGCGTCTGCGTGAGCAAGTTTTTACGGTCTGGAACCACCTTTGGGGACGGTCAGATAGACTACGATTTCGAGGCATTACAAAAGGCTGTCAGGGTCCTCGTGAACAACCTCGACAGGACGATTACACTTTCAAACTACCCTTCCGAGAAAGCTGGTTTGTCTAATTCCCTTATGCGGCCCATAGGGATCGGCATGCGTGACCTACACGGGTTGTTCATCAAGGCTGGGTTGGCTTATACCTCTGGAGCCGCTGTGAGGCTGATGGAAAAGGTCGTTGAGACCATGTATTACGCAGCCCTTGACGAATCGTGTGAATTAGCGACCCGAAAGGAACCTTATCCCATGTTCGATGGATCGATGTTCTCTAACGGGGTACTCCAACAGGACACCGCAAAGGTTATCCCTGAAATTGTGTGCGAGTACTGTCGTGTCGCCCATGGCACTTGCGAGTTTTGTATGGTGCCTCTCAAGACGCCCCTTCCCACGTACGACTGGCCTATGATGCGCGAGAGAGTGGCCTCCGTGGGCACAAGAAACTCGCTTCTATTGGCGCTGATGCCTACGGTGGGGACCTCGCAGATTTTCGGAACTATCGAATCTTTCGAGCCTCTGAGCTCCCTCATCTACCTAGCGAGAGTGAACAGCGGCGACTACCAGGTCGTCAACAAACTTTTGGTGGAGTGTTTGGAGGGCCTGGGTCTGTGGTCTGGAGACATTAAAAACAAGATTATTCAGAACAACGGCTCCGTAAAGGGCATAGAAGAGATCCCTCCGTATGTACGGGCCATCTTCCAGACATCGTGGGAGCTGCCGCAGAAGGTACGAATGAAAATGGCGGCGATTATGGGTCTCTACGTCGACCAGAGCATTTCTTTCAACGTCTACATGGAGGACCCTTCGAACTCCAAATACGTAACGCTAATGCTCCACGCTCACGACCTGGACCTCAAAACGGCCAATTATTACCATAGATCAAAGCCCGCTACAGACGCCAAGAAGGTGGTTGTGTCGGCCCCCACGGCACACGTCGTTGATACAAAACAAGAAGCCGTCGCTGATCCGGCTGCGTGCCGCAAGCGCACTCGAGAAGACAACAGTGTGTGCTGGTCTTGTATGGCATAGCCACCACAGCGCCTGCACGTCGTAGTGGCCGCAGACGAGTCCGGAGGGATAGGTTGTAACGGCGCTATACCTTGGTGTCTTCCGGGTGACCTCAAGAACTTTCGAATATTGACCGGCTCTACGACCGATAAAACAAAACAAAATGCGGTTATTATGGGCCGCAAGACATGGGAATCTCTACCTGTGAAGCCGCTTAAAGACCGTCTGAACATTGTCCTCACCACTTCACAGCTTCCAAACCAGCCCCTAGTACTACATACAAATTCGTTAGCTAAGGCGGTCAGTATGGCCTCTCGGTGCGAATCGATCTTTGTCGTCGGAGGATGTGGTGTCTATAAGGAGGCTCTAGAAAACCATAGGTGCACCGTCCATCTGACGAGAGTGCCTGGTGTGTATGTTTGTGACACTCACATCGACTTGAAGGCCGTGATTTCTTCTAAAACTCTTGTTTCAACGGTCGTAGAGACCGGTTATGTTATTGAAAAGTATGAATAAACGTCAACATATATTTATTACATAAAAGTGTTATTTGTTATGACTGGCTGGCCGCAATCAACGAGCGAATACATCCCATTTTACTCGTTTTTCCCACAGCCCTGAGGACCGTATAAATAAAGTAACAAGTACTTTTTATACAGTTTAGTTTGATTTATTTGATGTGCCGTAGCATACGACAAAACTCAGGAAATGTACCTTTGGGTTCGTAGGTGCTCAACAGCTTGTCTATAATCGTTTGGGTTGCGCGCGAATAAAACATAGCATCTTGGCTGTGTAATATGCGGTCCGTAAAGGACCACTTTCCTCTGGAATTAGTGTTTGTTGGGTCTATAAATACGTCTGGGAAAACCGTGGTGAGACCCTGCATCAAGCCCTTGCGGTCTCTGGTGTGGTCGATCAGTTTGATTTTTTTAGAGGCTTTTCCTTTACACTCCGCATCAAACTTACTCTTATCCGCAAACTCGCTTTTGGTGGTCTTTGGGTTGAAAGCGATGAGAGACCTATCGAACGTGACCGACCTGTCTATTTCGTCCGCAAACTCTGGTGTTTTAAACAGGTAGGCGACCTTGAACATACCTAATATGTGGTTGTCCAAGAGCTCCCCGACCCTCTTCTCTAGATCGTAAATTCCCTTAAACACCCCGTTGTCCACCTCCGCAGAAGACCTGATTTTGTCGTGTAGAACTCTCGCTAACCCACCGACGTCGTCTCCAGGCTTTAAATTTACCAAGACGCTTTCGCGGTGCAAGAGACACAAATCGGTCATAGACAGCGCAGGAAAATGAGGTATCTTCGAACATATCTTTTCGTTGTTCTTCATGACGTTTTGGCGGTAGGAGTTGATGTTCATAATGCCGTTTTGAAAGCTGTTGGTGCTCATTCGAACGTGCGAAATGGCTATCGGATTGAGTTCGTCGAAAGTGCACCATTTGCTGTATTTCTGCACCGACAACAAAGCGATCATCACGGCCGTGTCGTACCCGTGAATATTAAAATTTAAAGAGTTCGGGGTTGCCACGCAAGCGTCAGGTTTGATCGCCTTGTAGGACGAACAGGCTGTGGTTTTTCTCTTGATCACAGTGTGCACCAAAGACTTTCCTAACACGTTGTACCTCAGCCGCTCGTGGGTCATCACCTTGACGTGCGCGACCAGTACATTGACGTGGACGGTGGATTCTGTGTCGTCCTGCGTGTGCATTCGGCAATGAAAGTCGTCCATCGGTACAGGTGGTTGCCCAATAGTGGTCGTCCTTTGCGGCTTGTATTTACCCGCTAGCAACCAGTCGAAGGTGTCCGTAATGCACTCTGTGGTTTTACCGCTTTGTTTTGAGTTCGGCGCTTGGACTTTTACAAATTCGTACGTAAACGGTATGACCAACGCCTCGTTGCCGGTTAGAATGACGTAGCAATTATAGACGGCTAGGTCTATGCCGTCCCCCAATGCGGCGCGGTAGTTGGCTCCGAACGTGTCGTTTATCACCCTAGACACCCTGTACAGAGGTCTGTGGTCTTCGACGGTCACATGGGGTCCCCGCGTAATGGATATTTTGTATTCGAACCCTTGTGTAATGGTGTTCACTAGGCAGTATAGTTCGTAGTTGAATCGATACCTAACGTTTCTCTCCAGGGTCCTTTTAAGATATTTAAATCCTTCGCCGGGGTGCACCAATGCGCTGTTTGGGATGTTTTTGATGAAGGTAACAAACTGTTCTCCTATAGCTTGGCTCAGCCCGGCTAGGACGTGGTATGCGGGCACATAAAATGCGGTTATAATGGAATACACGTCTTTGAAGGCCGCTCGTTTGTACGTCGCGATCATCTCTTTCACGGCCTTCAAGAGTTCCGCGGAGGGAGTGTGAGCCGCATGATTGTGGTGTAATTCATAGAGCGCCTGTTGGTACCCTTTATTATTGAAAAACACTTGATTAACGTCGTCGTAGGTAGTCAAGAGTACCTTAACATTACACAAACACGCAGCTATGCGGGAGCTCAAGTAAATCGCGTTCTCTCTCTCCGACATATTTCTGTTGAATAAGATAAAATGATGTGTTTGGCTCGTTAATACAAACACACAAAGTTGTATGCAGTCTATAGGAGCACCTTGTATTAGCAGGATGTTAAACGCCTAGCGGTTTGTGTTAATGATGCCTCTAGAGTGCATACATACATTCGCCAGCCTCTAGACCACTCCGTTAATACAAAGTACACTATAGAGCTATGAGATTTACACTAGTTTGTATTAGCGGGTTATAAAATCGAGGTGCCACGCGACATTCAGTCATTCAATGGCCAACGCTCCATGCGAGCAGACGCATGTTATATTAGAGCTGATATTATACGTACAAGCTGTATAATATACCCCACATATCTACCGGCCCTTGTACTATACACCATGGCTGCGTCGTTGGTGCTTATGGGCTACCACATACCTAAAATGTCGAACGTTCCCCAATGCCTGTTGTACAACACAGACACTAAGGAGTTTAGGACACACGAAAGCAAACACGGAAAGAAAGGAGGATGTCTGCGAGAACGCTTCCCAGATCCTCCATTTCCCTACGATAAAGTATCTTTTAACACTTACACCGGGGCTTTAAAGACCGAAGGCAAACACATACAATCGACGGTAGATATACCCAGTCGCCTGCTTACCGAAAGGGAGATCGACACGGCCATTTTTAAAGACACGCGTAACATAAAACAGGCCGTCAATGGAACGGCAGATCTACGATCTATGGTCACCGAACGGGACTTTGTTCTGAACACTGTCTTTAAAAGGGACTTCTTGAGGACCATACGAATCAACCTGTTAGAGGCTATGAAACTCAAACATAACGGCTCCGTTTACGTACCAACGGAAGACCGTGAGTCGCTATTTATCAGCTTCGAGCCTGTCGATATGTCCTCTACGAACCCCACGCCAGACTTCACGATAATGCGGCACAAGATAATAAAGCACGTGATGGAAGACCTCTGTCCATACTCGAGGGTAGCTCTGTTCGACAACCTAGAGTTCGAAAAGGCCCTGATGATGTGTCTTCCTATGGGCAGCCTAGGTAAAGCTCGTGAAATTTACATGCCGTCGTCTACGACCCCTCATACGGTTACGAATAAAGGCGTAACCTTTAACTGGATGGACGGTACCGTTTCTGCCGACGAGACCTGGGTGAATGAACCGCAGTACTCCACCTTTATAGAATGGAACAATATGTGCATTAATGATACGGCCGGAGACGACCCTAGGGGTGTCAAACGTAAACTGGAGGATCGACTCGACCGCCCTGAGGGACACTATCGAGACCCTTCTAATCTAATCGAATTTATACGGTCCACGTACATACCCAAAGAGACCTCTAAATTCTTCAACAATGGTGCCGTGGTGTTTCTCAACCACGAGTCCCACACGGCGCCTTTCGCGATACTAGATTTTTCAAATTTCTACGCTAACGTAGCCATAAAGTTCAGTTTGGACCCTTACATCAGTGAAGTTTTGAGGCGGTTGACGTCCTTCAGAACGGCTCACCCAAACATAAAAGGATGGATAGTTTCGGCGATCGGGAAGTCCGTCCATTACGACCCGGTGTTTTACCACCGGTTGAAAGCTTTGAGTGTCGCGGTGGTACTCGCCACAATCAATAAACAAGACCCCGGTGTCGTAGTGGGTGCCACGACGGACGGTGTGTTGGTGGATCCCAGATGCCTTCCTATCACATTCAAGGTCCCCGCAGGGTTCCCAATGAAGATAGAGTTTATGCCAAATATGGACGAGCCGATGATGGTGCATAGCGGCCCCAACCGTTACGCGGGTCTCTCAAGCACCGGTGAAATCGTCCACCGAGGGTTTGCCGGCTCCTCCTGCTTATGCCCCGAGTGGTTCAAACGGTCATTTACCACCCTAATACGGCACTGTTTGTTGATCACTAAGGGGAGGGTTACGGGTGATAAAACCTGTCACGATGACCTAGCGGTAATATTAAACACGGACGGTAGAATAGCAGAACAGTACGTTCTGCCAGACACTCGTATAACCCCACCAGTAACAGAGGACAAACAGACCGGAGCGGCCTTCTTCTGTAACGACCTTTGCTTAGGTATAAAACAGTTTTTCGCTGTCGTAGACGACCATGTGCTCCCTCAACGATTGTTCCGTGATATAGAAGACGACACCTGGGCGCCTCCACAAACGCAATCGGGGTGGTCCATCAAACGGCTCGACGTCGAGAAATACGTGTCCGTATACATCGACAAGGTGAGACGAATAGCATCTGTGTTTAGCGATACCACATGTATAAGTTTGTGTGAATCTAATGCGGCCCAAGCGAGAGAATGCATATTATCCACGCTACCTGCGGACCGCACGGTGTATCCCGGGGCGGTCCTGTACGTGGACTGACAATCATAATTTTGATGCTGGCGCTAAATAATTTTGTTTTGGGTTATTTTTCGCACGCGTTTTATTTGCAATTTTTTTTTACCAACATTGATGCACGGTTTGTAAAATGTGTACGAACATAATAACGGAGTAAAAAAAACGTGCGAAATTATGTAACCTACCGACGAACTTTGTAAACCTAGTGCGATATTATGTAAACAATGGACGTGGTTTATGAAAAACCGGTGTGATGGTTTGAAAAAACCGTGCGTTATTGTGTAACCTACCGACGAATTATTTAAAACTAGTGCGAAAGTTTGTAAAAAAACTCACGTGCGATATTATGTAAACAACGGACTACAACCGGTGTGATGGTTCGAAAAAAAACACGTGCGATATTGTGAAAACTACGGACGAAATTATGTAAAATTAGTGAGAATATTATTATAACGCCTATAATTCCGGACGCGGTGTTAAAAAATAATAAATAAAAGAATATAAAAATACAAAAAAAAACAACGGGTTTTATGTGTGTTTTGAACTCGCGGTCTCGGTGAAGTTTTCTATGCCACAGTCCGGCGCTTAATCCACTGCGCCACGACTGTTCTGGACGATTTAGGTGAAAATAGAGAATATATATAATCATCCTTTTAAAGGATAAAAGAATTCGTGTCGTTAATCACAAAGAGTGCCGTGAGAACAAATCGTGTCGTCAATCACCGAGAACATCATGAAGGCTTTATAAAGGTGCGTATAATGGTGTTTCGTTCCATGTGTCCCACTGGTCATCCCAAGAACTGCCAGTTATATGTAAAGGCGAGTATTTTTTTATTTGTTATTAACAGGTTTTCGTACCAATTTTACCTAATTTCGCACTTGTGTTACACATGGTAGAACCCGGTTTACAATTTTCCGTACATGTTTTACACTGGTTTTTGAAACATGTACGAAAAGTTATAAACCAGGTGCGAAAATGTGTAAAATACGGTTGAATATAGGTAAAATTGGTACGATAGTGATTACCCTAACCCTAACCCTAACCCTAACCCTAACCCTAACCCTAACCCTAACCCTAACCCTAACCCTAACCCTAACCCT
>JAUELC010110821.1:0-18525 GCA_031471745.1 Cryptochiton stelleri
ATTTGTGCAAAGTATAACCGTCACCAAAGTTGTTTTGTTTTAAAGTTATACGCCGGACAAGGTGATGAAGACAGACAGACACACGGACGGACAGCGCCATAACATAATACATCTGCTTTCTTCGATCTTCGAAAGCGGGCGTATAAAAATGGAGCCAATTAGATAAACTTCAGCTCTGTATTAGCCTGACACTTTACATTCAGTCAGACAGGATGATAAGTAGATTCTGCATGTATGATAAATACAGTTTCAGATCAGCATTTATACAAATCTGTAGATAAATAGGATATTAATTTATCATTTCAAACCGTTAGTAGTTAACGTGACAGCTTTACCAAAACATTATTTGTACGTAAATAAGCATGACCAAGCGCTTGGAGTACAACTTTAGAGCAAGTGACTTTTACATTTCTCTATTAAACCGTATCAATTGACTTATAAATTCAATCCAATACATATAATACATAACTTATGACTACATGCCTATTAAGTCGTGCATAAATATAAAACAATAGATTATCTGGTATATTCACAGACATTGCCGTACTCGAGAACTGCACGTACAGATTCGCTTGATGCACTCTAAAATAATAAATATATAGCCCAGTGGGAATAATATATCATCAGCATTGCACATCTGGCCTGTATGATTTTCGTAACTTCTAATGTACGATTCTTCTACTTTTCTAGTGGTATAGTCATAACATAACGGTAATATGTCCAACACTGATTCCCACAAGGCTGTTGGCATATGCAACAATGTCCGTGCAGGTAAATCTGTTACTTTATCTTAATAATGTATTCTTCTGGTCAGTCAAGGAACATACTTACGTTAATTTGAGGTAGGCTAATAATACATATACAATAGATTATTTATAATAAGATAGTGTCTTTAAAATGTAGGAATGCTTTATGTAAAGCAATTGCTTGTTCAGTAATGTATTCTAGCTGTGTCATCGACTGTACATATGAACTCGGGTCTGGTTTGTTTGCCTGTTTGGGTGCCACGGCGAGCGTCAGGATTTCTCACTTACATTACGGCGTGCCAGCTCAATGTGTGAAGAAAACCCCTTGTACGACATTGGCAATAAACAATGGCCAAACAAATGACATCCACAGGACGAAGAATAACATGGTACAGCAAGACAAAGTCTGGCATGTCGGAGTTAAAGTGCAAGGCGCCACATAAAATCCCGTTTCT
This sequence comes from Cryptochiton stelleri, assembly GCA_031471745.1. Classification (NCBI taxonomy): domain Eukaryota; kingdom Metazoa; phylum Mollusca; class Polyplacophora; order Chitonida; family Mopaliidae; genus Cryptochiton; species Cryptochiton stelleri. Next base: position 1,202 of record JAUELC010110821.1, read on the forward strand.
GTCGCCACATAGTTCGAGGAGCATTCAGGGTCGAGTACATCGGTTAACTATTTGTCTGTACTCTAGCCGAAAGAAGTCAGAGTGCGAAATCCGTCTATTCGTTCATCATACTTACATGTAGTTTATATATTTATCAACGGATTTTACACTACCCAGAGCTATTTAGATTAGTACAGAGTGTTTCCCAAAGAACAATAAAGTGTGTAGCAAAACGTTTTGGAAATAGTTATGTGCTGCTTAGGATCAACTTTGGTGCCACGGCGATTCCCGAGAAATTTCTAGTTATTGGTATGCCACTTAAGACAAAAAAAAAATAAATAAATAGACATATGCCCAATATAAATGCAGAATTATGACGTAGATAAAAAAAATAAAAAAAATGTATGGATATAATGCGTAGGACTGTTAAATCTGCGTTATACATGCTGTTTCAATTGCGTTTGTTCTTGAAATAATATCAAAATAAATAACATTATAATCAGTCGCATTGCGCAATTAGTCATCCTTCTGGGTCAAGGAAATGCAGCTCTGTAGAAAATTGAATATGGATATTACCACATAATTATTATAAGTGTTAAGATTCTAGAAAAATAAGTAAGATCAGCTTTCCACTGGTTGTATGGTAGAAATGGGCATGTTAAAGTGTGTGTGTGTGTGTTTTTGTTTGGCTTTTTCACTTTTCATAAATGGTTTTCATTTAAGCTCTTTTTATTTCAACAGTTCCATGTGCAGCATCAAGTAGTGCGGCTTATATCACAGTAATGTTATTGAGATTCCAAGTCGTTATTTTGTGCACAAAAAACACCGACCAAGCAATCAATATTGTTCGATGTCATTAAAAACTATATACGTCTCCTTATTGATTACGAATTATGCGCAATTGTTAAGAGCGATTAACGATACTGTGGTCTTAATGGCACAAATTAACCGATTTGGAACTGATCCAAGAAACATATTTCCGATCCTTGCCACATACGGTTTCTTTGTAAACGTCTTCTTTATTTGTATGGTCTATTGTCAATATGAAGGTGAGAAAGCATGTGGAAATTTGTGTGCGTGCGTGCAATTTTATTTAGGCTAAATAATCGAGTCTGGCGCTTCATTCGCGAGACCCTGGCAGTACGATTGTTTGATTTGGGGTTTTCATCGTGCCTAAGGTTACCCTGGAAGAAGGAATACTTACACGTGTGATTGTCAAGACGTATATACATCCTTACATAGCATAGCGGAAAATTACACTTTAGTGGTTTGGCTTTAGTCGTTGGAGAAAAGTCGCATCAGGAGCATTGTAGAGTAATATGGGACAGAACACTGGGGATCGGAACTATAGATTGGGAAACTATATATAGGTCGGATAGATGTCACTGTGAATATATAGACAGTAAAATTACACGGTCAATACTTAACTGAGGATAGAAATGTCTAACGAAAGTGAAGTGGGAACAACTTCAATTCTAATCATTGACAAACTGAAGTTCTGTTCAACCACTATGAACTAATAGTATACCAATATTACACTGACCAAATGATACCATATCTACCTTAAGGAAGCCTCTAGTATTCTATACCAGGATAATACGTTTTGGTTGCATTTAACGATTTATAAAACCACTACCACCACGAAAGCACTGGCTAGCTCTAGTAGAAACACTGTAACAATGGTTTGAACCATAACAAATATATAAAATTAAAATTTATGCTTAATATCTTGCGACAAGAGCAAACGGATTGTGCGCTCAACGAATTGACAGTAGCTGAAAATAAAGCATTATTATAAACCGTTGAATGCTAATAAATCACTTTCCAGAAAATGAAAGTCATTTCGGGACTGCTCTGTTGGGCGGGGGACGGTAATCTATAATGAATACTTGGACTATCCCTGGGGAACACGTCGGAAGCGTTGTTTTTATTTAAATCAATAGAGCTCTTTGGCGAGAACAGAATCCAATAAATTGACTAGGTGATTTTGGAACAAGGATGGGAGAATTGTATTTTTTCTCACATCATCAATGAAACAAATAATACCCTTATACCCTTATCTCCTTATCTATGACATTGTCAACTTCGACCATTGATAACTGAAAGTGATCAGAGGAAGCAGTCACTCAGCTGCCTCGTTCTAAAACCGATGCATCCCAATTTGTCACTCGGGCCAATATTAGCGCCATAGTTCTAAGATATTGATTCCTTGAATTCGCTTAACGCTGTGACGCTGTCCTGTCCTTACTTGAAATTAGTTTGCTTTTCTGTTCTATAAGGCCAAAAACTGTGTCTTCATGTGTATTTTATTTTAATTACAAGTTGAGCCAAAATATACAAGTGTTTACAGAGAGAAAGAAACTCAATGTGAACTATGTGATAAAACGTGACAATATGATATTACATATTTTGGAAACGCCTGTAACTATTGTCGTCCAGTGATTCGGTGGTTATAAAGGCTTATTAAGCCCAATGTGATTCGGATAATACAAAAAATATATTTCACTCGGTAAAAATCAAAATAATTGTATAACACATCCTGATAAAGCTATAGTCTCGAGCTGTTGCCTGTGTATTATTTAATTTTAAAATTACCACATACTTAAACAATTAAGAGATAGCATCACGTATTTTCCACGCCGTCTTTTTTTTTCCCCTGGATACGTAGATTAGCAAACTGGAAACTATTTTAATCATATTGCAGTACAAACAGAATTATGTCTTTCTTCAAACCTTTACCAAGTCCGGTTTGAAACCTAAATGACACAATGTTTGAAGTGTCTTAATCCAATACTATTCTTTCCCCCAGCGTTTCAGTTGGTTTCCTCTTCCGAAGGAATCTGTATGATTTCAAAATGACATATAACCGAACGCCCGGGAAGAAAACATGTTTATCTATCCCGGATATGTGCTCTAACCAAATGAAACACAAGAGAATGTTATTTCTAACCCAAAGCATATTTGGTTTCAATATATCTTAATCTAAAGTTGCTATGGCTAACTTTATTCACATATATATTACATTTCGTGAAACATACTCAGAGTTAAGAAAGACGGCACTTTGGAATTAAGTTAAATACCATAGGAAGTATATGTTTTGAATGTTCTGTTTGGCAACAGCCACTGTGGTGTGACCTTTCCAGACTGTATCAGCCAATCTGGAAGACACGTATCACCTGCTGAGTAAACCGGTGCTATCACCTCCACGATTGTGTGAGCCAATTACTTATTCCGCATTGACAAGGTTCCCCGACAGAAAAGTTGTAAATAACTACACAAAATACTCGCCTGATAATCCAATCTTTGACCGAACAATTCTAAGAAGATGGTAGCTTTAACCATTATATGAAGAAGTTAGTATGCATACTGTTAAAATAAAATTAGTATTGTTAGTATTGTGTTGCCCTTTAAAACCTTATTTCTCGATCTAGAAGATCTACGCCTTTCTCCTACCTGATAAACCAATGTTATTACCAAGTCGATTCTGAAAATTAATTGCCAATCCCACATTTACAAGGTTTCTCTGACAGCAAAACTCTCGTCTGAGAATGTAACCTGGAACCGAGCAATTCCAAGTATTATCACTTACGATCCAGTTTTCATATGTCAAGCCAGAATAATTATTTGTTCACATGGATAAGATTCACAGCTACGGTGAGTATTTTCCCGTCTAACAATACTGGCGACATATTACGCTGGCTTATGCATGGAATCAGAAGATTGTATAAGAGTGTAGTGCACTATTAAGACAAAATATGTCTACAAATCTGTTCATTTCTGATTTTGAATAAAACTATTTTGTTTTGTCTTTTTAAATAGATTTACCTTTTGATTAAAGGGTCTTAGAGCAGGTTGTTGTTGATATGCCGAATGTTTGTATATATATCAGTTACTTCGTTATATAGCTACTTTGTACAATGAAGGTACATGTATTTTAAGAATTCGGGATGAAGTCAACAACAATGAATATGTCAATTGCGTTTGTCAGACATGTAGACTATGAAAGACGATCCCGTTAAACGACAATTAAGATCAGCTGGAATGTATAATACCAAAAAAAGGGGATTTTAACGACATAAATATTATGTGACGTAAAATGGATCTCAAAGCGGCGTTTATCACCAATCAACTAAATGAACCAGTGCTGAATAAAACTATGACACTCTTTCTATGCAGCTGCGCTATTTGTAGAGCACTGTGGTCAGTTATCCTTCGTGATTTCCATAGCGAAATAGAAATAAAGCGAACCCTCAAAGAAGACAAATTACCAGTTGCCTTGGATAACTGGAACAATTGATCATCCAAGATATACAGAGGCATCCATATAACATGGAATAATCGGAATTCAGCTTATTCAATATATGTAATGTAGTCCAGTATTTCATATATGCAAAGACATATATAACCGCGTAAAGTTGCTATATCTGCTACAACAAAAATAGGTTACGACGTTCATGTCTTGCATTCGTTCCTATTGTTATCATGGTCTTTGGCAACTATGAGTCTATGACTGTTTAATTTGCCCTCCATGGAACTGTAATATTTGCACATAACGGCTAAATTTTCACATAACGGCTGAACCATATATAATTGTGTATACATGTAATAAAGACAAACCACATCACAACTATAACATTAACAGATAATGGTGATTACATGGTGAAAAGCGATTTTTGACATTTTAATTGTTCAATTGGCACCATATCCCTTGGTGTTTGCTACCCATAAACTGTATTAAATGCATCTAATTATCTACATGTATTGTTTGAAGTCATGATTAATGTAATGAAGACATTACTTAGATAGAAACTCGCATAGATAATATTTCAGGCCAAATTACTTTGCGTCGCTGGGTAAAAAAGTTTACATTGACAAGAACGATATTTTGCATAAACCAAAACTTTCTTCTATTACCAAAAGAGTGCACATGTTAGAACGACTAATAGAGACAAATCATTTGTTTATAATTGAAAAAATATTTTCTAATGAATCGTTTTCCCATATCTTGTATTCAATTAATTCATTTAATTGGTAGCAAATGCTAGCGTTTACATAAAATAAAAGCTATAACTTCCAAGCCAAAGTATCGACAAATGCCGAGTACTTTGCTTTCTTTTAACTCTTGCCTTAAAGACAAACAACTGTAACTTTCTAAAACGGCCCGAGTAAATATACTGTAGTTTTCAAAGTTATGGGATACCAAGATCTATAAAATTAATTAATAGATGAGACATTTTGAAAGATGTTACTGATAGCGTATAACTTAATACAGCTATCAACTGAATACACATCCAAAGCAATCAACTTGAGCCGTTCCATTTAGCTAATGATTACTTGTATGTCGGGGTATAACTTAGTTTGACAAAGCCTTGCCACGTTATGCCACCCAAGATAACAAATAAATGCAATAACAAATCTGTAAGTCTGCAAATGAGGGCATCGGATCGAATCAATGTCATCTTAGACTGGCAAATGACCCGCCTCCCGTAGTATCTGGACGTAATCTTTGCAAATACGTATTGTCTAAGTGAATTACTGCGTGCATTTCTTTGAGTGGATTCCACATTAATTGAATAAGCCTCTTATTGTAATATACCTTCGGGTTCAGTAATGTGTTTTACTAAGCTTTCGCCCCGTATATTAATGTACTCTGGAGTCAGTATTATTTGCCCGAAGAGCGTGGCTGGCTCCGGGCTATCAACTTGCCGGCCTTATCAACCTTATAACAAACAGATCTGTAATATGTCATCGTGTGGTTCTTGTGTAACATCAGTATATACAGCAATCTCATTATTAACACACAAACATGTTGACTGCAAGTTGTGGATCTTATAACCTCGATATAACTGAGTTTTGTGAGATCTAATTTGACTAAAAGGAACACCGTCTACCCTCGACTCTGTTCCGCCTGGGAGATGTCTAGAAAAATGAAATCCTCTGTAAGCCGGCAAATTAAAAATTTATGATACGATTGGGGATGTACCTGGTTACTTTCGGAATGACAAAAAACATGTATATTCATCATGTACGACAGGTTTCCTGAAGAGAACATAACCCATCGATAAGACTATGGTATTCTGTGGGTTGAGCAAGTAAGCTACATACTATGGGAATTGTGTTAACTCCCTGTTTAAAGTCAATTACATACCAAAGTAGGTTATGACGTATTTACAGTGGTAAGACAATTCTACTAGTTAATGGTAATTGAGCAGAACACTAAGGAGAAGTACATACATGACGGTGTTACTCAGATATGATATTGTCTAATCTAGCGTTTAAGAAGTACGCATACATTTCTTAATCATGCTACTTTAAAAAGCGTCAATAGATCTCAAAAGGGGTTCGTTAAGGACTCTAATGAGTAAAATGCGATGTCGTTGCACAGTTGATACTCGTCAAGACAACCCTTATTTACGGCTTGTTTATTGCTATGAAAATCACAAATAAGCGACTGAAGCCAGACGAAGGTTAATTAAGCGTAACACGTATCTAGATCGATCGCTATTCGGGATCATTAATTTTTATTGTACAAAAGGTTCGCCACTCGTCTGAATTAGGTGGGCCCAGAAAGGATAGATATGGCTGGGCAAAAAGCTCTCCAGTCGTGCTTCGAAACACTAACAACCGCGATGATCGCCAATTCATGAGTATGAAAATAATTATTTGTTCCCATGGCTAAGGTTGACGGCTACGGCGAGTATATTCTCGTCTAACAATACTGACGACATATTTTGGTGATTGCTACCAATGCACAGTTTTAAATCCATCTACTTACTTATTATTTGAAATCATGATTAATGTACTGGAGACATTAATTACATAGAAATTAACATTGGTAATATCACACCGAATTACTCTGTGACTTGGTGAAAACGTTTACATTGACAAGAAAGATATTTTGCATTAACCAAAACTTTGTTTAACTACCAAAAGAGTTCACACATAAGAACGACTGATAGAGGCCATGTATTTGTTAATAATTTAATAAATCATTTCTTATGAATCAGTGGCCCAATTCTTGTATTCAGTTAATACATTTATTTAGCAGCAAATGCTAGTGTTTATATAAAAGAAAATTCCGAAAGCTATAACTTCCAACCCAACGTAACGACGAATGCCGAGTATTTTGCTTTTTTTTTAACCCTTGCAATCAAAGACAAATTATTATAGCAATATTGCCTTCAAAAAAGGCCTTGGTAAATATACTGAAGTTTTCAAAGTAATCCGATACCAAGTTTTAAAAAATTACTTAATAGATTAAGATAATTTGACAGATGCTACTGACATGGTATAACTTAATACACATATCAAACAACTACACGCATCAAAATCAATCAACTTGAGCCGTTCCATTTACCTAATGGTTTACTTGTATGTCGGGTTATAACTTAATTTGACCAAGCCTTGCCACGTTATGCCACCCAAGATAACAAATAAATGCAATAACAAATCTGTAAGTCTGCAAATGAGGCATCGGACATCGAATTAATTTTGTTTAATCGATCATCTTAGGCTGGCCAATGACTGCCTCCGTCAGTATCTGAACGCAATCTTAACAAATTCGTATTGTGTAAGTGAATTGTTCCGTGCATTTCTTTAAGTGGATTCCGCTTTAATCAAATAAGCTTCTTATTGTAATATACTTTGGGTTCAAAAATGTGTTTTGGCTTAGCTTTCTTTCCGTTGATATGACCATATTAATATACACTGGAGTCAGTATTCTTTGCCCGAAACACATGAGTAGCTCTGGATTATCTAAAAGCGAAATTGTCTAATCTAGCCTAATCAATCCTTTAACAAACAGATCTGTAATATGTCACGGTGTGGTCCTTGTGTGACATCAGCATGTATGGAAATCTCATTAATAACACATAAACACATTGACAGCATGTTGAGTATCATACAACCGCCAGAGTTTCATGAGATCTAATTGTATTAAAGGGAAAATAAAAACCCTCTGTAACCCGGTAAATAGTTTTCAAATTTTAAATTTATGATACGCATAGGGATGTACCGGGATTCTTTTGGAATGATAAACAATATCTATATTTATCATATTCAGACAGATTTCCTGAAGAGAAAATAACCCATCCAAAGCAAATACGTTAAACACATGCCCGTTGTGATTGAAGTTGATTACAAACTAAAGTGGGTTCGGAAGTGTTCCCATTGGTATAAAAAAATATATACTAGTTTACGGTGCTTGACCAGCAATATATGTTAAGGGGAAGTAAACTCACTGATAGCATAAGAGACAATGTCTTTTCAAGACTGAAGCATCCCTTTCCAATTCAAACTATGCAATTTTGCGGCGTCCATTGTAATGCAGATTGCAGGCTTTATAGTTCTCCATAGCTAAACTTGTCCGATTCCATGCGAGTCTAATAATACTCCAAGCGAACCAAACCAAGCGAACCAAACTGACAATTGTAATGTAATAAAAGTCAAGCTATACTCCTAATGTATCGGCGAGAAATAATGTTCTGGAAAGGTTTTGATGGAGAAAACTGGGTAGTAAAAAATATGGTTAATTCATTATCGTAACTAGACTATATTACATAATCCGTGAGTACGATTTGCGATTGAACGGAAATCAATATAGTTCATTGGGGGGAAAACGTGCTTTGATTTATGGTATCAACAGCATGTATTCAATCTTACTCCATGCAACCTAGTTTCCAAGATGCGTATTCCGCACGCAGTTTTCAGTTTCATCACAAACGTCTTCTTGAAATCCTTCATCCATTGTCAATACAAAGGTGAGAAAGCCTGCGGATATTTATTTTCTGGCCAATCTATTTCGGTTTTGAAAGTATTGTGTTTGGGGTTTCATTCGCGATCGTCCCTGATAATAGGAATACTTACAGGAGTGATTGTCCATAAGTCTATACATCCCGTTGTAGCCAACGGGTTAAGGCTAGCTGAAAAGGATACACTATTACCTATCGTTGAATAGTAATAATAAATCTCTTTCGAGAACCTTTCGAGAAGTCATTTGGGAATTGTCGTGTTATGGACGAATGGCAATCTATTACGAACACTACTTGGGCATGCCCCTGGAGAACAAATCGGAAGCGTTTTCTTGTTCCTTAAATAAATGGTGTTTTTCGATGGGAATGGAGCCCACTAATTTCACAAGGTGATTTCCGAACAAGGTCGGGATGATCATATTTTTTCATCACATCACCAATGTGACACAGACTGGGACGAATAATGCTCTTATACCCTTTGGTTTGATTTGATTGTCTCTACTTTGAAGATTGATAACTGAAAATTGATCACAGGAAGCAGTCACTCAGCGGATTTCGTTTGAAAATGTATGCATCCCAATTTGTCACTCGAGGCAATTTTAGCGGCATTCGTTGAAGGCATATAACTATATCCTGACCGTACTAACCCCTTGTTTTGCTTTTCTGTTGTATTAATAATGTCAAAAAAAATGTTTGTTCGAGGGCATTTTAGGCGAATTAATTAAATCGAGGCAACACTTTTGAAAAAGTTTACATCTCAATGACCACTTTGTACACGTTTCGAATATTTATACTGGTAAGAGATTTGGATGGTAGTTAACCATCATAATGCAAATTGGTATTTCCAGATGTAAAAGAAAGCACATTCTATTGCAGTCCAATTACAACAACCAAGTAAACTAACAACTAATAAATCTTATCTACGATAATACAACAAATAGTTTTTGTGTTAAAAATTAAAGAAAATTTAAAAAACACCACTCCTATAATCACAGTCCCGAACGAATGCTTGCCTCGTCATTTCACTTATGAACATAAGCACATATTCGTAGTTCTTATGTTATTATAAGAGACGGCATCATGTTTTTGTATTAGTTATCAGACGAGGTCACTTATTGGTTTCTTGTAATCATTACAAGTTTTGTATATTCCCCAATAAGCAGATTAGCAAATTGGGAACTTGGTTAGACGTATTGGGATACAAACGAGATGATGTCTTTAATTGAGACTTTTACCTCATAGCGTTTCGGTGTTGGTCTTCTCTTCTAAAGAAAAATTGGTGTTTCCTCAATCGGCATGATTTCAAAATTAGTTATTGCCGAATGCCTAGGAAGGGCAACGTATTCAGCTGTCGAGGGTTTGGGTTGTAACCTAATATAACACAAGTGACTGTTAACTGTAAGCCTAAGATGATTCGGGTTTCTCAACATACTGTTTCAGGAACTGTTTACAGGTGATAAGATACATAACATTTTCTTAATCACAACTCAAAACATCATCGAATAGCTAAAAATTTTCAGTTTGTTCCCCAATGAAGAAAGCCCATTCTGGTATATGCAAGAATCAAGCTAAGAAGTAGTCTAGATATTTCGAAAATTTCGCCAACAATAACATGAGGCGATTCTGTTGGTTTCGTGCAGGTAGGCCTACTGAATCTACACCTTGGCTTGGATAATAACCGTTCAGTTTCCCGAGGATATCAGACTGGCACCTGGATATCGATTAATTAACAAACGATATATCATATCATGTTGTAAATAAAACTATCAGATATAATTTTGTATAATTGATCTTTATCTCGAATTGTTATGGAATTCACTTACTGTTAAGTGTGACAGCACTGTGGGAGTAAGTTTGATAAAACAGCCAATATCGCGTTTCGAATGTTCTGTTTGACAACATATATTGCGGTGTGACCTTTTCAGACTTAGTCAGCCAATCTGTAAGACACATCACCTGCTGGGTAAACCAGTGTTATCACCTCAAGATTGTTGGAGCCAATTACTTATTCCGCATTTACAAGGGATCCCCGACGGAAAAATTGTTAATCAGGGACTACAACTCGTCTGAGGGCCCAATCTCTGACAGAACACTTCCAATTCCAAGTTTTATCACTTAGATTCAAGTCTTCTGATGTCAAGTCTGTTGAGTCTCTGTTCATGTCAATTCGATTCACAGCTACCAAGTGAATAACTATCACTCTTGAGTTAGTCATCAATACATTTAATTTAAAAGGTTATCGCAGAAAAGATTTTGTGGAAGTAATATGACGTTTTCCCAGCCAATTGGGAATCCTGTCCGATTATAGAAAGTACTCTAGCCGAAAACCATGATAGCTCTGTTAGTTAATTTTAAAACCAATAGTGTTAAACTGTACATTTACATATGCTAATTTGCATATTTTCTGGTATAAATAGTTTGTTCGTCTATGTAAATGCACTGCCGTAAATGCTTAAATTAACAGAAATATGTATCAATTATGAATTATTTCGTGGATTTGTCACCTGACTCCTATCATGCTAAATTCACCAGAGTTAATATCTGTTACATTGTACACCGGAGGTATTGATTTACCTTCTGTCAAATAATACTGAAAAAAAAACACTATAAATTAAGTAGCCTATAGGCTGCCTGCACGTGTTTTGTGTATTCTCAATATTGACATTGTTCGGTGTGTCTGTAATTCTGAGCATTAATTACCAATTATTTATTTACAAGGTACCCCGAACATTATTTAGGTATCAGAAATGTTACTCTTCTGAGAAACCAACCTTGGACAGAGCAATTTCAATTCCAAGTATTATCACTTGCAATCCAATTATCTGGTGTCAATCCAATACATAATTTGTTAACATCGATAACATTTGTAGCTACGTGGAGTATTTTCTTTTCCCTTATACCGACAACCAAACGATGGTTTGTTTAGGCATGGAATCAGACTAACAAATTGGCCATAGACGAAGATGCAATGCACCATGAAGACATGTTATATCTGAAAAGCTTTTCATTACCGATATTTAACAATGTTTTTTGTTTTGTTGTTACATATTCTAATTTTGTCATAACGGTCTTCAGTGTGTTCCTGTTGCTATTCAGACTATTGCAGAGCCCTGTGGCGAACCCGCAAAGATGACAAATTACAAGTTGCTATAACTGAAACGATAGATTATGCAAGATAATAAAAAAAAGTTTTAGTCGGTGTCACACATATAATAACCCGGAAGATAGCTTTTTCAATGCGTACCATGCAGTCCAGTAATCTATGTACGAACAAGTCATTTAACAGAATGTAGGTTAGGACGTAAATCTGTAACATCTATGAAAAAAGTAGGTTAATTACGACATAAATGTATTACATGTGTAAAACAAAATAGTTTATGACATAATTTGTTTACATCTCTAACAAATTGCTGCTTTGTTCTTTGACGAATATGCCCACCGATGTGGAATGTTCATTTACGCCAAATACATCTTCCATATCTCCACACCGGATGAAATACATTACGTAATATCAGAACTATATTAATAGACTTCTGTTAATATGTAGAATACACACACACTGTGTCACAAATGTAAAAAGATTATTGACAGATAATAATGATGAATTTGAAAATACAAAGCAATTTTCGACATTTTAATTGTCAAAAAGGTACCATATTGCCTAGCTCTCGTTGCAATTAATTATAATAAGTACTAGGTTTTAAATTATTCCAAAAAATGTTATTTTAAATCATGATTAACGTATTGTAAAGCGAATTAAAAACAAACAAATTAACATAGATATAATCTAACACAAAATTGCTTCGTGAAACGTGCTTAAAAATTAACCACTGATAAACAATATCCTACGTTTGAATAAAAAAATTAGTAAACTAGCAAACAAGTACATAGCTTACGTAACAACTATAAATGAGACAATGTATTTGTAAATAATTAACACTGACAAAAAACATCCTATTTGTGAATAAAATATTCGTATACTACCAAACAAGTGCATGCTTAAGAACGATAAATATATAATAAACACGTTTGTAGTTAAATAAATACAATTACTCATTGTTACAACACTCATTTGGTATTCCGTTTACACATTTTATTAGTAGCAAATATGATCGTTCTTTTAAAAGCGTAAATATACAGCAGACCAATGTGAAGAGTTGCACTGGCATAACTTTAAACTGAAAGGCAATATGAATACAGACGGTTCCACTTTATTTTTAACCTTTAAATCAAACACGAAGACAATTTTGACTTCTAAAAATTCATCGGTTACAATAAAGTTGTTTTCCAAGTTATCTGATACCAATATCTAAGGCACTACTTAAAAGATCAGACAATTTGACAGATGTGATTGACAGAGTATAATCTAATATAATTAACTATCAACCGAATACGCATCCAAGGCTATCAGCTGGAGCTCTTCCATTTAGCTAATGGTTACTTGTATGTCTGGACATTACTAAATTCGGCCAACCTTGGCCACGTTATGCCGCCCAAGATAACAAATACATTTTGTTTTTAAAGTTCTGTGAGCTGCAAATTAGGCATTGGCCAGAATCAATGTGGTTTATTCAGTCATCTTAGGCTGGCAAATGACCCGCCTTCCGTAGTATCTGGACGTTATCTTTACAAATACGTATTGTCTAAGTGAACTATCCAATGTATTTCTTAGAGTGGATTCCACATTAATTGAATAAGCCTCTTATTGTAATATACTTAGAGTTCAATAATGTGTTTTGGCTCAGATTTCTTTCCAGTGATATGACAGTATTAATGAACACTGCAGTCAGTATTCTTTGCCCGAAGCTCGTGGTTAGCTCCGGATTATTTCATAGCGAAATTGCCTGCCTGATCAATCTTTTAACAAACAGATCAGTGATATTTCACGTTGTGTCCATTTTCTGACATCCGTATATATAGCAATCGCATTAATAACACACAAACACGTTGACTGCATGCTGAGTATCTTATAACCGCGAGATAACTGAGTTTCGTGAGTTCTAATATGACTACAGGGAACACCGCCTACTCTTGAGGCTTTTCCGCCAGGGGATGTCTAGAAAAATAAAATCCTTTGTAAGCCGGTAAATATGTTTCAAATTACAAATTTATGATGCGAGTGGAGATTTGCGGGTTTACTTTAGAATGATGAACAATATGTAGGCCTATAGTCCTCATATTTGGATAGATTTTCTGGAGAGGAAAAAACACTTGATAAAACCCTGGTGTACTGTGGGCAAGTAAGGTATAGAATATTATAATTGTGTTTACTCCAGATTTAATGTCAGTTACAAACCAACGTGGGTTTCTGACGTGTTTACAGTGGTATAGCAATTCCACTAGTTAACGGTACTTGCGCATAAAAATATGTTAAGGATAAGTACCCACGAGAAAGCTGTAATTAGATAGTATAATATTTAATCTAGCGTTTAAGAAATACATACAAATTCTGAATTATGCTATTTCAACACTTATGCTACATGAATAGATCTCGAAACTGGGTTCGTTAGGGATTCTGGTGAGAAAAAGGCGATGTCGTAGCGCAGTTGATACTCTTCAAGACAACCCTTATTTACGGCTTGTTTATTACCATGAAAATCCCAAACAAGTGAATGAAGCCAGACTTATGTTAATTGACCGTAGAGCGTATCTCAATCGATCACTATCCACTTTCAAAATAAATACGGAATCATTTATTTTATTGTACAAAAGGTTCGCGACTCGTTGAATTAGGTGCATCTAGAATAGGATAGTTATGGCTGGGAAAAAAGTTCTTTAGCCGTGCTTCGAAACACTAACAACCGCGATGAGCGCCAATTTATGAGTAAACGTAACCATAGTATAAAAACCAATTTATTTTCTAGATTGGCAACTGAAGCATCACTTTCCAATTCAAACTATGCAATTTTGCGGCGTCCATTCTAATGCAGATTGCAGGCTTTATATTTCTCCATAGCTAAACTTGTCCGATTTCGTGCGAGTCTAATAATACTCCAAGCGAACCAAACTGACAATTGTAATGTAATAAAAGTCAAGCTATACTCCTAATGTATCGGCGAGAAATAGTGTTCTGGAAGAGATTTAAACGAAGAAAACTAGGCAGTAAAACGCGTGGTTTATTCATGCTCGTTGCTAGACTATCTTACTAACCCTTGCGTATGATTTGCGACTTAGCGGAGATCTATATAGTTCATTGGCCGGGAAACCTGCACTGATATATGATGTCAACAGCATGTATTTAATCTTACTGCATTGCAACACAGTTGCAAGTTGCATATTCCGCGGCAGAATGATCTTTACTTAGTTTTCATTTTTATCACAAACGTCTTCTAGAAACCCTTCGTTTATTGTCAATTAAAAGGCGAGAAAGCCTGTGGATAATTATTTTCTGGCTAGTTATATTTCGGCTTTGAAAGTATTGTGTTTTGAGGCTTCATTTGCGAGACCCTTGTAATAGGAATACTTACAGCAGTGATTGTCCAGACGTCTATACATCTTACTTACGGGATAACATGACGTTAAATTACACTTAGGCAGACTGGAATTATTCGTTTGAGAAAAGTCACTGCCGAAGAAGCATTTGTGAAGAGGGGACAGAACACTGGGAATCGGAACTACAGATTGAGACATACGGTCAGGCAGATAAATACAACATGGATAGGTAGACAGTCAAGTTACACTGCCAGTACTTACCCATTGATAGACATGTCATTGCGAAAGCGAATTTGGGAATACGGTCAATTCGAAGATTTGCCAGACAGAAGTGTTGCAAACACACTATGAACGATTAGTATATAAATATTAGCCAACTAATAGCATCTATCATATTGGTTCGTCTTCTTTGGTATTTGGTTGTATTCAAAATTATGTATGTTGGGAAAAGGTTCCATAATCCCATGTAACTAAGATGTCAATCATGAACAAACATCTTTCAAAAATATCAAAGTTGGCATTGATATTAGTCGGACTTTTTTATGTTGTAAAATAGTAACGTTTACCAATTGTCTTAATAAAGGAATATGTGATCAACGGGTTTACGCTAGCTGAAAATGATACTAGATTATCAATCGTTGAAAACTAATAAATCACTTTCGAGAACTTGAAAGTCATTTTGAAATTGCCGTGTTATGAGGGAAAGGAAATCTATTATGAACACTTCGACATGTCGCTGGAGAACACATCGAAAGCGTTTTTATTTAAATAAATGGTGTTTTTCGATGAGAATAGAGCTCACCAACTTGACATGGTGATTTCCTAACAAGGACGGGATTATTACATTTTCTTCCTCACATAACCAATGTGATATAGACTGGGGTGAATAATACCCGAATAACCTTATTTGATTGTGTCCTCTTTGAAGATTGGTAAATGAAAATTGATCAGAGGAAGCAGTCACTTACCGGATTTCGTTAGAAAATGTATGCATTCTAATTTGTCATTCGGGGCAATATAGCGTCATGGTCATAAGACATTGATCCGCTAAAGGCATATAACGATATTCTGACCTTACTTAATCTTGTTTTTTTCTTGTATTAGTAATGACCAAAACGTGTTTCTTCTATAGTGTTTTAGGGGAATTATTTAAATCGAGCCCACACTATTGCAAACGTTTATATCGCAATGACCCCTTTGTACATGTTTCGAATATTTTACTGTTATGAGCTTTTGGATGTTAGTAAACCATCATGATGCAAATTGGTATTTGCAGATGTAAAAGGAGGTACATTCTCCTGAAGTGTAATCACAACAGCCAAATAAACTAACAACTAATAAATCTTATCTACGATAATACAACAAATAGTTTTTGTGTTAAAAATAAAATATTATTATATAACCCCGCTCCTATAATCACAGTCCCAAACGACTGCTTGTTTCATCAATTTCTCTTTTGAAAATAAGCACATATCCGTAGTTCTAACGCCATTAAGAGACTTTACCTTATAGCGTGTCTGTGTTGTCTTTCCCTTCTAAAGATAAAAATGATGTTTTCTCAATCCGCATGATTTCAAAATTGTCTATTGCCGAATACATTTGCAGAATCACCATTCAAAACATCTGCGAATTGCTAAACATTTTCAGTTTATTCCCCTACGAAGAAAACCCTATCTGGTATGCGAGAATCAAGCTAAACCCTGGTCTTCTGACATTTTGAAAAGTTAGCTGACAATATAAATATGGGGCGATTTTGTTGATTTCGTACAGGTAGGCCTACCGATTCTACACCTTGGATTGCATAACAACCGTTGAGTTTCTTGATGAAATTATACAGTTATGGACTTTTTACAAGTTGATTTTGCTGTGATATTGACCCAAAAGAAAAAAAGATTGACCGATGCGTCAGCCGAGGTCAATATTTATTATTTTGGTCAATATCAACAGCATAATCAACTTGTAAAAAGTGTTTTATTATATAAGAAAATTTAAGACAAACACAATGTTACGAAAATGAGGAGCTTTGAGTTTATTAAAATTGTGAATGACCCGACTCTGCAACCGCTTTAACTTAAACTTGTATTTGAAAGAAATGTTATTGTTAATAACTTTTGGAAAGTTCACATGTTGAAATATTCACTTGATACTTATATCAAAGTAGCT
>JAUELC010110822.1:0-11685 GCA_031471745.1 Cryptochiton stelleri
TAATCGCTTCCCCTGTACCCTATTCAACCATATATGATGTATGCTCTGCTAACACCCATGTTACATTACTATAGCATACCTATTTCACCTTACCCTATTCTCTTAAACATTACCCTATCCACCAACACGGATTACCCTACTCCCGATTCAATGTCTAAAGCCCTATACATACCCGCATTGTTTTACCTTCATACGTACCTGTTACCATATTCATATACCCATGTTACCTTATTCTAGTACGGGCGGTTGGAGGGAGCTTCATGCTGCCCTGGTGCTCTCATAGCTAAGGGGGAACACAAGCCCATCTGTTTGTGGCTTTCCGTTATGTCCTGTGGTTGTCTTGTACACCTATCTTGTCATTTTTTGTTGCCAGTGGCATCGGGGATGGTTTCCTTCACCCATTGGGCTGGCACGCCGTCATATGAGTGAAATAACCTTAAGTATAGCGTAAAACCCTTATCAAACAAACCTTATTCCAGTAGATATATATGATTACTATCATCCTGTTCGATATCTGTTACTCTTTCAAGTTTATCTAATAACCATTACGCTATTCATTTCTCCTGTACCTTATTCGATCGTATTTAATGACTGGTATCCTGTTCACATCCATGTTACACTATTACAGCATGTCGACCCATTACCCTTTGTGCATCGATATAACCCTATTCAACAGCACCCATTTCCCTAGTCATAATTCAACGTCTAAAACCCGATTAATATCATCTTTGTCATATTATCTTACATGTTACCCTGTTCACGCCCATGTTACCTCAGCCATACGTGTGTGTGCCATGTCCGGTACCCATTACCCTATACAGATTGATATTACCCTATTCCACAGCACCCATGTCCCTATTCCAGATTCAATGACTAAAACCGTATTCATATCCTCATTACCCTATTCACGCACATGTTACCTTAGTGTACCACATCCGGTACCCATTACCCTATGCACATCGATATTACCCTATTCACAGCACATTACCCTAGTCATAATTCAATTTCTAAAACCCAATTCATATCATCATTGCCATATTATCGTACATGTTACCATATTCACGCACATGTTACCTCCGCCATATGCGTGTGTGCCATATCCGGTACCCATTTAACTATACAGATCAATATTACCCTTTTCAACAGCAACCATTTCCCTATTCCAGATCCAATGGCTAAACCCGTATTCATATCCCCATTACCATATCATCATGCTTGTGACCCTATTTACGCACATGGTACCCGAGTGTGCAATATCCAGTACCCATCACCCTATGCACATCGATATTACCCTATTCAACAGCACCCATTTCCCTATTCCAGATCCAATGACTAAAATCGTATTCATATCCCCATTGCCATATCATCATGCTTGTGACCCTGTTTACGCACATGGTACCCGAGTGTGCAATATCCGGTACCCATTAACCTATGCATATCGATATTACCCTAGTCAACAGCACCCATTTCCCTATTCCAGATTCAATGGCTAAACCCTATTCATAACCCCATTGTCATATCATCATACTTGTTACCCTATTCACGCACATGGTACCCGAGTGTGCCATATCCGGTACCCTTTACCCTATGCACATCAATATTACTCTATTCCACAGCACCCATTTCCCTATTCCAGATTCAATGGCTAAACCCGTTTTTGTGAAAATATATTTTTTTCAAGGAGGTGCTACATTGCGAAAATGATCGTAATTGATCTTTAACTCCTTAATTCTCTGTTTAAAAAAAACACTTGGCGTGTAGCGCTTCTTTGTTTTCTCTAAAATACCTCAAAATACTAATTCCATATTTCGAGATAGGATAAGTTTGAGTGAAAATATCTTCTTTTCCAGGAGGTGCTACATTGTGAAAATGATTACATTGTGTTCTTTAACTCCTTAATTGTGTATTTTAAAAAAATGGGCGCTTAGCGCTTCTTTGTTTTTCTCAAAAATACATTCAAAATACTTATCCCATATAATCAAGATAGGATAGCAGCGATATGAAGTAAGTTGGATATTGGATATTTGACAGTTGCGTATGAGATTCATATTTGAATGTCTTTTGAATATCCAATGTCTACTATCCAACTCACTCCACATGGTTAATGTTCGTCCACAATACCACAACTGACAGCATGAATATTCTTCAAACCGTAGCCTATTTGCAACTAGCCATGCAGAGGTCTCTTATTAACGAATAATAGCTATAGTTAACTATATATACAATACTTTTATTATGGATATCTATGCACATCCTTACAAAAATAATCAACCGGCCAAATTAGTTTGGAATTAAGCGGCTGGTCCATCGGGCCTATTGATCCCTTTGGGTTTGTCCAGGACAGATATACACGATAAGAGTAAGCATTAAAGCAGAACCCCAATAACTTTGGACTTGATAGAACGAGATATACTGGCTATACGGGATTAAGAATTAACATAGAGAATGGTAGAGAGTAATTGTTATGTTCTCTATTGCCATGATTCGTATAAAATTAAATTGCATCATTTACATGACACTTCACCATCCTCACGGGGCAAGGCTGACATCACCTCAAACATTGTAATCACCCATGCCACGCTGACCGCCTTACGGTGGTCACTGGTCAGACAGAGATCAAACTGAAATAGCGAAAACAAATAGACCGATCAAATAAATGTACCACTTTTCAAACAGAGTATCGCCTCTGCCGGAATATCACGATAATAACAGTGGGGAAAAGCATCCTTACAATGATTCTAATTATGCTTTTTCTTGGCTGTCTGTTAGAGCGGTGATATTCAATTTCTGCCTTACTTTGTTAAATAAAAATTTAATGTATTTCACTGTTCGGGCTATGTGCAGAGGGATATATGGCACAATGGCTAGGTGCGACCTTATCTTGCCGTTAACTTGAACTAGGAGTGTTATCTCCTCCTTGTTTGACCAGAAATATGGTACTAGAGTGACAATGGGAGGAATAGAGTTTCAGTTCGGGGCACCTTGTCTGGAGATGGACACCACGCGTTTCTAGTAGTTTCTAGCACTTTTTGGACCCTGGATGTAACTTATCTTGTTCTTCTTCATCTTCTTCTGCATCTTCTTCTTCTTGGAGTGATAGCGCTAGTTACACAATGATAAGGCTCCGATCGGCACGACATTTGACGCGACTGTTCTTTGGATAGTTGTGCATCTTTTGACAGAGTCAGATTTTTGATGTGATGTCATCATTTCAAAATGGCGAGGGTAGCTGGTCCAATAGTACACTCGGACTTAAATTGTTAGGAGAATTTTATTTGGTTTAATTTGTTTTGGACCTGGTACTGAAGGCAGGGGACTGGGCCGTTCGAGATGACTGTATGGGATTGAGGGTAGCCCACCTTACGGTCCTCACCTCACCCTGATATACGTAGTTACAAAATCTCTTCGGGGGTGGGGTTAGGGTCACTCACTAACAAGGAGGCCTACGTGGCCCCTGGATGGATGCTAATTCGGTTATATGACTGGCAGAGGAAACCACCCTGGGCCCCTTTCACCTATAGTTCCTCCCGTATAACATCCACATACGAATGTTTTCGAGAGTACCCTGCTCTCTGGCTGAGGGCAGTATGTTTTGAAGTATATCCCTACTGTCTTTATACTTACTGCTGTAGGAACATTATTTTTCCACTTCACGTTTCACATTTTATGGTTGTAATAGTGTGGCTATTTACTGTAGGATTACACACCGCCGTCATATAAATGAATCACCCTTGAGCATGGCGTTACACACCAATCAATAAATCGAGCATTCCTGCAGGCAGCGTATGGAAACGATGAGCTTTGATCTTTCAATCATTACACAATCTCTCAAATCCATGTGCTTCCATCAGGTATATGGTCTTGTTCCTGAAGCAGCGGCTATTGATATATAGCCTTACAGACCTTTTTTTTTGAGCTACTGATAAATCAGGGTTGGTTTGCCGGTAATGGCCACAAGCGGGAGGATTTTAAACGAAATCAAAAAGATCATGTTGTGTAGGGGTGTGTGAGGCTGCAGTTGTTTGCAGAGCCAATCAGTGTTTTTTTATGAAGATTCAGACAAGAAACGGCTATACAGGGTTTTGATTGGATAGTGAAAAGAGCTCCACCTGGTGGATATTCCCCGTAAAACGACCCTGATTTAGCAGCTACGAAAACAAAAAGGCTCTGTATATACAAATAGCCGAAGTTTAATGATAGAAATAGGTCTACATTGATGGCTATTTTACATAAATACAATTTTGTGTCGCTAGAAACTGATCTAACAGATAAAATTATTTGTTGACGTTCAATGTCGGTTATTCTTATCTGTTTCGTAAAACTGACATGTTTGTTATCTTATACATATTATTCCTGTCAGATGTTAAATAGTAGTTTATCAAACCTTTATCGGTGTATCTGATAAACAGATCAAGACAAACTCAAAAGACATGTGCATAAAACGGTAAAACTGATTAACTGTAATTATTGACCTTGTATGTAATGACTAGGCGTTTTGATCAACTTAGTGAACTCCAAAGCGAGGCCGCTGACCCTTGATCTGATCAATCGATCTATGACGCCATTTCAACTCTTCACGTCACTTGATTTCCAGTTGTTATTGGCTCACTCGACCCAATGTTATGATAAATAGTTTTGTTTTCCTATTTTTCTGCTGTTACCTGCTCTATATATGTTAGTTTTTTATTGATGTAGTAAGCACCTTATATCATATAGAATCTCCATTAGATGCAAGTTTTGCCCCTAGAGTCAATTATGAGGCAAATGGCCTTACGAATGGTCATTCAATACACATTAATCGAAGGGGACGGAAGTTACCAGAGATAGTCAATTTGGAGCAAGAATGACTCAAAAGATTGTCAGCTGGAAAAGTATAGACAATCAGCAAGGTTTTCTATTGTGGCCGACCAATGATTCATTATACACGTCCGCCAATTGGCCAATCGTAAAGCATTATAGCAGGTGTGTCTACAGTCTGTTATGTAGAAGCAGAGTTCTGTATCTCTATCTGTCTATCATACATGTTATGTAATGTGACAATGGAATTCAAAGAACACAACTTATATGGTAAAACACTTTTTATTCATCGGGTCGCAACTTTTGTCAGTTTTTGACATTTTTGTTCTCATCTATGACACAAAATTATGTATATCATTATCACGTTTTCCACAATCTTTACTTATCAGCTTGTAGTCTAGCTTACATTTTTTGTAAAACTAACATGATTTCTTTACTTACCAATATTTCATATCATTCCTCTTACATGTATAACTCACATGAGCGTCCGAAATTAGGGTTTTCCAACAAATTCTGATTGCCTCGATTTGACGAAAATTTAAATTTTGTTCATCAATAAAAACAGTTACGTTGAAATAAATCATATTCAATGGATGGCTTGTACGAATCAGGAGAAATTCTTCCACAATTCGAAATCAATGTAAAAAGGGCAGGCCATTTTTCCTCATATGTATATACAAAGCCTCGAGTGACGTTATTCGGGGGATTTAGCGACATAATTATCAAGAACCAAATAAAAAATAGTTAAATAAAATAAAAACATAAATACGTGTGTATCTCTAAAATATTCTATATGACAAAAATAAGGATTATGCACTGGTATGTACATCAATGTCACAAATGACAGTTATAATTCGTTCAAGAGGCATGAATAATTTTAGGCACTAAACATAACACGATACTTTATGGGCTGTAACTTCTGGTTTATTATCTGTGCACGTTTCAATATCTTTTCTGGCATCGTACCCAAGCATATGATGTTGGTGCAACGTTCCAATGTCTATTCTGATATCGTCCTCAAGCATAGGATGACGGTGCAACGTTTCACTGTCTATTCTGATATCGTGCCCAAGCATATGATGTCAGTGCAACGTTTCGATGTCTATCCTGATATCGTTCTCAAGCATAGGATGTCGATGTAACGTTTCAATGTCTATTCTGATATCGTGCTCAAGCAAATGATGTCGATGCAACGTTTCGATGTCTATTCTGACAGCGTTCTCAAGTATATGATGTCGGTGCAACGTTTCAATGTCTCTTCTGACAGCGTTCTCAAGCATAATCACTGTATTTTCTGACATCGTGCTCAAGAATATAATGTTGGTACTTTTCACCGCGGTGCAAAACTGTTCGCGGCGATATAAACCTTGAGTGTCCCCTATAAGCCATCGTAAGTTATGACATTTATTATACACATATTAATTAAAGTTCAGAAAGCTAGTAGGCCTACTCAATTTCAGTCCATCTTTGACGAGAAACCTCCATTATAGTCTTTATAAATACCCGTCCAACTAGAAAATCAGCCAATCAAAATATCATCCGTAGTCTGGCGCCCAATCAGCTTAACGGATTTTCTGTACAGGTCTGAACCATTGCCCAATCAGCGAACTTATTTTTGTATGGGTTCACAGTCTGTTTTGAAATGGCATGTCAGGAAATCGTATTCAGAGAAGAAAACATATTCAGTGAAACACATGTCGTAAGTCGGGTCATGAGTTATCTGTCATTCTTACTGATAATTTTCTTCCCTATTTTTTAACAGTTTTGTCACATCTTGTCGCTATTGCCCATCCTTATTCCAAGACATTCTACAGTGAATTAGAAGTCTGGACAATCTGGCATTTTGAAAAAACTAACGATTAACCTGGAATCGGTAGGCCTAATTGTTAATTTAATGAACTCTGACGACCATTCGTAACTTTTTCGGGAATCTTGTGCGGGACTTCACACGGAGATTCGGATATCGGTAATAGCTCAGTCGTAAAACCGAAGCTAAGTGAACCACGATTACTCTGGCGACCATTTGAATTGCCATTGGTTTGAACAGCACACAGGCCAGTAATCTATATTGGAGATTTCAATCATTATTTGTCGAACTTTTTACTTTGTGTACAAACGTAATTGAAGAACAAATACGACAGGTAAGTTCAATATCTTTCGACTGTGAAAAAATAGAAAATATAAGTAATCAACGGTAACAGAGCCCTGAGCCATGTAAGCAGGCCAACCAACAAACAATACAATATAATACACAGACACAAAATAATTGATGTCATACCAGTTTTATCTTTTATATGGTGACGTCATGTTTACGATTTAAAAGTTTCGAACGAAGTTTCATGATATTGTGTTTAGAGCAATACAGTGCAATGCACAATCGTACCATTGTGGGCAGGGTAATTGCATATATAGGAGCTTAAGGGTAGCAGTTTACTTAGCACTAGATGCAGAGTTTTGTATCTCTATATTAGCAGTCTACATAGGCCTATATGTATCCTTATAGAGAGACATACAGAACCACAACTGTGTAATTCCAAGTTTTTGCACTTACCTGCTTTTATGTGCCAAATTAAGTATTGTCAATTAATGTTTGATACACTAAACACTCTGAGACATTTTATATGTGCAACATGATCTTAACTCGGCCTGAAGCCAAGTTTTAAAAAAGCTCAATTGTTAGTGAAGAGATGGCAAGATGGTGGCAAAATGTTGTATTAATTTTAAAACCGGCTACCGGATTAATTTAAAAATCGTAATTATTCGCTCCGATTAGTCTGATACAACAATTTCGATTTTTATACACATAACGAAATTTGAATTCATGTTTGAGTTCAGAATAAAATACAGAATTAAAGATTTGACGAATAATCTGTATAAATCCGCCGCTCCGCTGCCGACTTTTTACTAAGTGCAAGTTTTTTACTCCGCAGCCAACTTGGCTGCGTGGATTACATGGTTTGAACAGTTTAAGCGCACTAACTAACTTAGCACTGGACAACGTTATTTCTCCAACAGAGCAAAACGCTTCAGATTTTATGGTTGTGTTAATATGGCTTTTTACTGATTACACCGCGCCGCCATATAAGTGAAATAAATACCCTTGAGCACGGCGTAAAACACTAATCAATCAATCAAACCATTGTCCAAGTATATTAGATACATTTAGTGTAGTAAAACCGCAACACTGACCACTAATACTGTGACGCCAGGCTTCTGTTTAACGTATTAACGGTAAAACACATTATAGCTGTATATACATTTAAGCGAAGTTTTAAAATTATCTATGACCTTATATTGACATCGCCGAAAGTATAAAAGACGTAGTCATGCAGCGAAGGTTTGTGTTATTTATATCTCACAATGGTTTACAATTAAAACCACAAGTTTAATACACTGTGCAGGATATCCTGCTCGGAAATCAATGTGATTAAGTAATATAGACGTAGACCCAAATTATGCCAAATATAGGCCTAGGCATTATCATTTACAAACGTTATTCATTTAACAAAAACCCTTGCTCTTAAGAAAATCAATACTTGTATTCTCTCTTTTGGTTTCAGAAAACTGTTATCTACAATCCAACGATGAACAGCATATATAGATAAGCTGGTGTGTTCAAACGTTAATCCACATAAAACTATTGGTTTTGTCTGAAAGAAACTCTGTTGTAACATGACGTCGTATTCAAATGACTTAAAACTTAATACTTTCGAGGAGCCGGATCTCAGATGACCTTGAATGATTCTAGCTATGTAATTTGTCGCTGTCTACAATCTTAGCCTACATGAACATGCAGCCTAATCTAACTCGTGCCAAGGAATCCATTGCGGTTATTTATTGATTTGATATATAGGCTACATTTATTTTAGTCCTCTTCATATTCCAAGGAGTAAATTATATTTGAAAGGTCCGGTTCGTGAAGGTCGGCCATAGGAACAATGACATGCAGTAAGAATGCAGTAAGATGAAGTTGCGAATAAACAGTAACTACATATATTTGTAATAAATGAAGAGAGAAAAATTTGCTTGCCTCCATAACTACATATATAAATGGTAATCGTCTTATGTCGAGATGTACCGGTATATAGGTAAGATAACCCATAACAACTGGAGATTAAGGAACAGGAATGAGGTAATTCTTATATCAATCGACATCCCTGTACCAGTGATCTTCACCCCATGGGCCGCGGAGATCAGGCTCTAAACCTTACCCAGTTTGTTTTTAGTGCTGGTGAAACATGAAAATGACTACCGCTCTCTCAACAATGTCAGAATTGCTCTGAAAATTGGACACTGTGTATCTGATGTAATACGGAGGTCATAACAGAGCCAGAAGTTTTAAATTGGCCCGTGAAAAAGTTACGTGGAGCCAACAATAACGGGGAGCCAACAGTTACGGGGAGCCAACAGTTACGGGGAGCCGAAAGTTACGGGGAGCCAAAAGCTAAGGGGAGCCAGCAGTAACGGAGTGCCAAAAGTTACTGGAAGCCAACAGTTACGGGGAGTCAAAAAGCTACGGGGAGTCATAAGTTACTGGAGGCCCCACAGGAAGCAAAATATCATAATCTTCTTGAGGACATTTTGTTTAAGACATGCAGTCTTCCTTGAACTTTGACAGTACCTGGAGCGGAATATTTTCATTAAAAAAAAATAGTTTTCAAAGTTATTTTCCAGTGCGCAAATTTTCAGTCTTTGTGTGGACACGAAACAAACTCTACTAACCTCAGATAATGAACTGTTCAAATTTCACAGAAAAGAGAGCTCCAGAGAAATTCTGGAACTCTGTTCAAATTGTGAGGTTTGTTTTCTTAGTTACAGCGTCATGTGCCATCATCGTGTGTAACACAATCATCATTGTGCTGATTGCCAAGTACCGGAAGCTGAGAACATGGACCAACTGTCTGCTCTTGAGTTTAGCCATGGCTGACTTACTCGTGGGTTTGCTCAGCATTCCCACACATCTCGTAGCGGATTTTAATGTCTTCGGAGTAAATGAACACTTGTGTATCGTTTTGAACATCCCAACAATTGTTATCCCAGTTGCATCCATATTTTCTCTAAATGCTGCCAGCATCGAAAGACTATTAGCCATCATTTACCCTCTTCGCTACCCGGATTGGGGGTCGCGAAGGCGTATTTTGTTTACAGTCGCGTTCATTTGGATGTATGCATTGGGTTTAGGCGCGTTGCCAATTGGATGGAACAACATCGACGACCGGCAGATTGTTAATGCCACTTTTACAGATTGTAATTTCGCTGTTGTAATGTCAGGACAGTACACAGGGCTGTTCATAGCTGGTAATGTTATACCAGGTATGTTATTTCTTCTTTGCTTGAACGCTAAACTCTTCAGTGTAGTGAGACATCAGAGAAAGCGTTGGCCTGTGTCTTCGTCTGGACAAAACACCGGCAGCGTCCCCCTTCCAAATCGGGAAAGAAGTCAGATTCAAAGGAACAGGCGAGTTGTGTTCATACTACTCGGACTCTGTCACATGACAATTTTATCTTATGTTCCAATATGTGTTGCATTTATAATTGATACCCAATGGTTTACTGTGACGTGGATAACTGACTGGAACTCGCCATACGCGCTGTATATTGTGGGACCCAATTTAGCGGCATTAAACTCCATTACAAATCCGATAGTCCTTGGGTTCGCCAACAGGGAGATAAGAAAACATTTGAAAATGCCCCGTTGTAAATAATTCTCTAAAAGATAAAGTTCAATAACAGTAGCTGACGTTGACATTGATAATAAATAAATTGCAAAAACACCAATCAAGATTCGAGTTAAACTGTTAATAAACCATAGCGGTGATTTCGCTATGCTGTTGTAACGTTTCGTGTGACGTAGACTACTAAGTTTGATTTCTTAAATCCGCGCAGTTTGAACTTCAGAGAAAACGGTGAATCATGAGTAAATAAGCAAAAGGGTAACAACTATTCATTTGAAACCATCAAGCTACAAGGGAACCAAAGACTTTCTACTCTTCCTCTTGCCCTGGTGCTCTCAGAGCTAAGGGGCAACACTAAGCTGATCTGTTTGTGGCGTCCTGTGGTTGTCTTGTATCTTGTCATTGTTTGTTGCCTGTGGCGTCAGCGGTGATTTCCTTCACCCATTGGGCTGGCACGCCGTCATATTTATGAGTGAAATAACCGTAAGTACGGCGTAAAACGCCGAAAAAACCCTCCAAAAAAACAAACCCATTTAATGTCTAAGTTATATAGGCTAAATGCATGAACGAACTGAAAAACACATTTGTCAACTAGAAATCTTAATTATGGTCAAACAGGATTTCCGATGATTCCCCAGGCGAGTTGCGATTTTCAAGCTTTATAAACTACACAATAGAGGGCGATACTCTTAAAGGCTGACTCGAAATTGTGTTCACGATGTTGAGCTGGGGAGTTGCTACTTCCAGACTTCTGGTCAAAGCGCCCATGTTAAAAGCTCGAAAAACTATCTGTGTGGAGAGACGTCATCTACTTGCTTAAAATAATCTAGGGCATTTCACCCGGTAACTAGTATGGAGCGAGCATGATAGGTATTATCGAGTTATCTCCCCTTGTTTTTATGCGTTATTATGTATGGGAGTACCGTTTTGGTCCTCCCATACATAATAAGGAAGGTCTTGTGCCTTATGCTGTATATCGACGCCATGTTGTGGGGTGGAGTCGTGCGCATGCGCGGGCTGACCTTTGTGACCTTGGTGTGACCTGTGGCGGCTATTTACTCACACCGGAAGTTCCAGTTGAAATCATTCATGCGCATGCGCAGTTTCCCCACACCGGAAGTTCCAGTTGAAATCAGCCATGCGCAGTTCCCCCGCATTCCAGTGGATTGCTGAGGCTCGAGGCCCACTACATAACAGGGAAGGTTTGTGCGTT
>JAUELC010110933.1:0-11676 GCA_031471745.1 Cryptochiton stelleri
AAATCATTAGTGATGAAAAGAAGAGGATGAAGCACATTTGTAATCCCAGAGTTCCGCGTACTTCACTTCCTGTTGCACCACTGCCAACACAAGAAGGAGGTCGGAAAGCGTTCATTATGTTAAGGATAACTTTAGCTGGGTATTCCCCACAATAGCGTCTCACAGCTGTCGTCTGGCAACTATAAACAATGTTCATAAAACTGAAACGAGAACAATACATTTTTGCTAACCATTTACTTCCTTTTGTTTCACAGTTCTTTCTTGTACGACCGGTGCTTGGACAATAAACAGATGACTTGCAATCGACTTTCTATCACCGTTTCCATTTTAAACACCTATAACTTTAATAAATTTTGCACATGTCTACCACCACAATTTCAGCTGAGCAATATCAGAGGACTGATTTCGAATTTAGATTTATAACTGTTATACGATATAATTTCAGATCTCATGTTATAAGTATATATTCAACAACCGTGAAAAGGTAGTAAAAGCCAGTTTCTTGATTTACAGGGATTTAAAAAAAAACATGACACAAAACACCAAACAAATAAGTACGACTCTTATCAGATTACCTGCAGCTAGCGGCCACGAGTTTATCGACATTCCCTCCGGCTAGTTTAGTTCTTTCTTCAAATACTCCAAGTTTATCCTCAGCACATTTCGTAAAACTTTGAAGCTGAGATTGCATGCACGGCATAAATTTACGGGCCTCTGTATATATCAGATAAACATTTTTAATTATTGGCAGGAAGGGTATACTTTCCCTATAAATATATTAGTTATCTGGTTTACGCATATTGATTATTATTTCAGACATGATTGCTTTAACAAGTCAAATGCCATTTTTTTATTTTTTTTATTTTTTTATAAATTACATGTTTTGATTTTCGTCAAAAACAACTTGGCCATAGTGTAGAAAACGATTTTTCAGGAATTGTCGACATCGGTTTTCAAGAAATTATAAACCTTTCTTTGTTTGCATTGGTATGTAAATGACGATGTCACCATTTTGAAGACGACTAACCTAAGAGAATAAATATTAAAACCAAGTTATCTTTTTTTTTATTCCCTGAGTAGCACAAGAGCTGTAACCCTGTCACTCACCTTCCAGCTGCTCACAGAGTTTATTAAGACCATCTTGCATTCTCTGAGTGTCAAAGTACCTATTGAGTATATAAAGTTGTTTAGTATCGTCTTTACATTGATTCATGATTGACTGGACACAGAATACTGACAGTGATATCGTTCCATCCCTGCATAAAAGGTAGAAAACGGAAACGTCATATCAGAAAGTGTGGGAAAATAAGTCCTAAATTAAAGGTAACTGTAATCAATATAACCCTACAACAATATACTGTACACTCTCCAGAGGAAAAGACGGGAAAAACGGTCTTTGTAAAAATCCATTTATCTTTTAAGCTTTTCTATGGCTGTTTGGAAAGTGTTTTACTACTAGTAAGCAATGAAAAGAACATAATGTATTTAATCCTGAAAGGCAAATCAAAATAGTACAACCGACAAAGAACTAGGGATATTTCTTTGAAAACGTGACAGTGCCAAGTTTCCAAAAGTTTGTGTTTCTTACATGCAGGCCGCCTTCATCTTGTGATAATCCCATGCCATTGTATATCCCATAGGACCTGACTGTTGAGCTGTAGGGAACAGTGTCTCGATACAGCGCATCGCCTTCTGGGGAGCCGTCTCGTCGCAACCATACCCAGCCTCCACTGAAACAGATAATCGTGATTACACCCGTGATTTATTGTGACATTAATTAATCAATTATTGACCGCGTTCACTTGTAGATCTACTAATCACTTAGAAGAGGAGGTTACATCGAATAGATATATGATTGATGTATTGGGACATTATTAATTAATCAATTATTGACTGCGTTCACCTACCGACATACCAGTCACCCAGACGAGGAGGTCATATCAAATAGATATATGATTGATGTATTGACTGATTCAATAATCCATTGACTTAGCGTTCATATGGTGTATGGTTTGGCCATTATGCGAATGAACATCATCTTTCTTTATTTTTATAAATGAAAAGAGAAAAAATTGCTTGCCTCCACCGGGATTCTAACCCGGGACCTTTGGATTACAGGCAAATGATTATGCACAGTCTGTCTCTTAATTTGTCATTTTATGAATGTCCAAGACATGCATTACGGCCCATTTACCGGGAAAAACGAATATGCCTGAGTTCCAGCTAAATCGGACAGTCTCAAAGTTGTAAAAGGTAACCAAATTTTGCTGGAGAAATAAAACGAATAAATGTGAGGTTATTTACATGTATTGAGGTTTCAATGATACTTGAGGTGTGTTGAATATTACGAAGTGTCCCATCATGTGATTTTAGTTGGGCAAAAACTGTTTGTTGTTCGATTTCTACATATAATGAATCAAATATATCAAATATTATTTTAGATTGAAGAGCTACGGTTCGCCAAGTGAAAGGTGAAAAAAGTAAAATTTAAAGTCATCAGGGATTGTAACATTCTATCCAGTTAAACTTATAATAAATGTGGCTCCTGGCTCTGTTAGAAATATGACAGTTATGGTTGACAAAACGAAGCCCGTACAGTCATTGTGACTCTGATCTATTACAGTTCAAATTATTTGTTATCAACTAGGGTTATTTGTCAACAAGCCAACGAAAGATAAGTGCATCAGTCGCTCGTTTACTGAAGATCGTGGAGTATTGAGCAATTTGTGTTGCCACCATTGCCTAGATTTTGCTGTTATTAAAGCTGAAATACCTGAATTACACAGGACGTGTAAGGAACAATAATGAACGTATGTAAAAATTACAAAAAAAAGATAAATCTACCAAAAATAACAGGATTAGTTCATATTTACTTGATCACGGAATGGTATACATGGAATCCGTCTCGGGTGGAAACCGATATAAATTTAAAAACATGTAATTAGTTTTCTTGTCGGAGCTATTCTGAGATTTACTTTATTAATTTTCAAGGAGGTCAACATGCCATAACCCCTGAATTCGATAATTCTAAACGGCTCAGTGGCCGTGGCATCAAATCAGAGAGCGGCTTATCGAAACAGATCTGCGATATATTGTCAATCTAAAATGGATATGAAATAAAAACAGTGTTAATCGCTCACTCATACTACACTAACGAACCCTGTCGCCCTCGTCTGTTACTGATGGGTAAGATAAGTGTGGCAGTTGTTCCACTCCAATCCTGATCAGAATTCCGATAGAGGCTATTACCAGAACAAAGGTCGATATAAGGAATATTCACTCTTGCAACTACATTCTTTCGGCATTCGAATTCCCGCCAAATTGGATTCCACGTCCATTTACTTTCTCCATTAGACTGACAAGGAATGTAAGGCAAATGTGAGGGGGGGGGGCGACGCATCAAGTTTTTGGAAAGAGAATCAATAAGACTCGGACATAACACAATATTGAGAATACCGCGTTATTGTCAGGCGGATACAGAAGGTCCCAGGACGGTGTAAAAGTGTTCTGTCAATGGTTATTAATGTTTTCTGTGTAAGAGTGCTGATAAGATAGTAGGGAAAGCAGTCAGAGATTGACGGCGTAAGCTATGAAAATACGGGGGACAGTCATCACAAAATATTACCGGTGTTAATATATTCATTATTCAGACCGTAAAAACCAGCTGTGTATCAGTCTTTTTTAACTTACTGTTAATTAATTAATACAAAGATATGTTATGACAGATTTTTCCTGTTGACTCAACACGACTGATACTATATAGAGATCGATAAAAGAAATTGATCAGCAGATTAATACAATTTGCATTTCTTTAATTCTCCATGGATTTACCCTTTTCTCAAGCGACGATGTTTATGGTGGTTTGCAATAAAAACTGTTCTCCGGAGGATTAATTTATTTACTTTATTGACGAAGTGACAGATGAGCGTACAGATGAGAATACAAAGTCAAGTTAAGAACTGCCAGACAAATAAATAAACTGCATGAAGTTAACCCTTATGAGGGATGTAAGGATTATGTTGGACATATATCGCTGGCTCGTAAACTTTACATAATGATTCGTTGTGTAGTCGGTTTGTTCGGCAATTTACTATCAATCAGAAATAGACTTGAGAAAATCTCAGAAGTTTGGATAAGATCCTCTCTAGATAACAGACACGCGCTGGAGACACCATCTTATATCTGGTTGATTAGATTTCTTGTCAGACCTGAAGAGATATTTGCTTAAGTGCTTTAGTTTAAAGCGAAATGAAATTAAGGAAGAGGGCAACGTGTCATAGCACATGATTTGGAGAATTCTAAACAGTCTAGTCATCAAGTTGGCATAAAATCAGAGATCAGATGATATATTTATCCGGACAGGCCTGTAATGTCCTGCTAATATTAAATGGAAGTAAAACTCAGTGTTAATTAGTCATTTTACATCTATAACAAGTTAACAGAACGCATGTACTGTCAAACCGTTTCGTCATCTTCAGTTACCATTAGAGAAGAAAAAGGAAGTGGGCTGGGCGCTAGGACTTGTTCCACTCCAATCGGGCTGAGAATTTCGACAGAGAGTAATCCAAAAACGCAGGTTGTAAGAACGTGACACACTTCTAACAGCAGTCTTTCGGCATTCGATTCTTACCAAAACGGATTCAAAGTCCCATTACGTTCTCGATTTTGACTGACAATGCATGTAAGGCTTTGAAATGTTGATTGCGTATTTAGCCGTGAAATCTCAAAGAAAGCAAATTGTTTATACCACCTACGCCTGATTCACTTACTTATTTGGCTGAATTGTTTCCCGTTATACAATTTGCTTCTTCCGACAGGACAGTATGTTGGCAGAGGCTTCTTACACTAAAAAATAACGACATGTCCTTTGAAGTTCATTGGAGAATCAAGAAAAAAACTTTTCTTTAGTTCAATAAATTTTCCCCAATCTGAAATCCTCCGGGGAATAGAAAGGAAGAATGAAGGACTTCCAAACAGTTAGGAGTTCATAAGTTCTAATACGCTTTCTTCAAGTAGTGTTTTTAATCTACCATTTTGCAAACATAGTCCTTTTATGACAATGCTGATAAAAAATGCACAGCTGGGAATTTCAACTTGCAATATTTCCACTAAATAGAATAATTTCTGAAGGATCCTGTAAGTAGTTGGATATCTGTTGACTCTTCCGTTTTTTTACTGTTACAGATCGAAATGTTTATGAGAATCAATCAAATTTGGACAACACACAATATTGAGGTCATGGTAGTGGTAAAGGCGGTTTATTGTCAGACGGATATTGAAGGTTCCAGGGAGATGAACAGGCTGAATGGCTTTGTCGACAGAAACAGTGTTATCAACGGCTAGTGAGCCCGTCAGCAAATATCGACGATGGTGAGATGGTAAGATGGACGATTGAGCAGCTACTGTATGTGCGACCTGAGCTTTAAAAACACAGGATACTGTCCTGATAAAATGTTACGGGATTTACTGCACTTATTATTCAGACCACCAAAAATAGCAACTTTCCCCAGTCCTTTAAACTTACTATTGTTAAATGATGGAAAGATAGTTGTCAAAGTGCCAATACAGCTTTGTGACTCAAATAAACTGTCAGTATAAAGTCATCGAAAAAACCTGGTGCCTTGAGGGACGCTGTGCATGGTGACTTTCAATTATAACCGTAATGGGACCGATATACAAACGGACGAACGGTTACGATGAAAGGCTTAGGTAAAGAAGTCCTAGAAATGTCACCCCACTTTGAGCAGTTGACTTTTGCGAATGGTTTTACTCATATGTTAGACATATTTTGCAATCACTAACACAAACCATTTGGTATCTGACAGGGTATATCAAAGTTAGTATGGGTTGCCTCAAATCTGTCAATTCCACAAAAAAGATATCGGGTTAGACAAAAACGGAATATATCACCTTAGATAGCCTAAGATAACAAATCCTATTGATTTTCAAATATCGTCTCGTCAACTGTAAATAATAATTCGTGCTCTAATTGGGTTGTTCTGCAATTAACCGTTAATCAGAAATCGCACAGGGGAAATCTCAGAAATTTGAATAAATACTATTTACATTACGGACACGCGCTAAGATACCATCTTATCTCTAAGAATTAGATTTCTTGTCAAAGTTGCTCTGAGATTTGCTCTATTGATTTGCTATAAACAAAGAGGTCAACAAGCAATAACCCCTGAATTGGAGATCTCTAAATGGCTTGCCTTAGTGCTTGTGATGGCATCAAATCAGAGATAATAGGTTTATCAAGACAGGCCTGTGACGTTTTTGTCAATATTAAATGGGATGTAATGCAATAAGTGTTAATCAGTCATTTACATCTAGTGTAAGAGACGTGATACCAATTTGACAGAACGCTTACACTATCGAACCCTGTAGCCATAGTTACCAATAGGGAAGAAGAAGGAAGTGTGCTAGACTTGTTCCACTCCAACTGACTCCAATCCTCAAAAATCTGAGATAGCAAGAAAACGCATAAATCGACATTCTACTATAAGAAATCCTATTGATTTTCAAATCTGAGGTTCGTGAATTGTGACTATTGATTCGTGCTGTAGTTGGATTGTTCGGCAATTTACCAGAAATCGACCTTGAAATCTCAAATGCAATCTTGAATGAAGTCCTATCTAGATTACCGACACGCCCTCAAGATAAATATTATCTCTGGGAATTAGATTTCTTGTCCGAGCTGTTTTGAGATTTTTTATTGATTTAGAAGGAGGTCAACATGCTATAATCCCTGGATTTAATACATATTAACGTCAGTGACCATGGTATCAATTCAGAGAGCGAACAGTAGGCTTATAAAGACAGGACTGAAATGGTTTGTCAACCGTAAATGGGATTAAATACAACTGATGTTAATCAGTCATATTCATCTAGTTCTGTTCAACTCCAATCTGACTGAGAGTGTCTATAGAAGCTATTACTAGAACAAAGGTTGGTATTAGGAAGAGCATCTCTAACTTTGTTCTTAGGGATTTCGGTTCCACCCAAATTGAATCTCACGTCCCTTGAAGTTCTATATTAGACTATATGTAAGGCAAATGTGCTTAGGGATGTGGATTGCATATTTAGCCGTGAAATCTCCAATAAAATAATTTTGTGAAGCTCATCACGGCTGTTTGAATCCTGTTTTATCTTTGGCTGAATTGTTAGACAATCTGTACCTCCCTATTAGATAGTATATTGGCGGAGAGTTGATCACTTAGAGAATTACGACGCGTCGTTTGAGATACATTGGAGAACTCCCATCATCGTTTTCCAATCTGAACTTCTCCGGAGAATTAAAGCGAGTTTCACGTAGGCCAGTTGACAAATGGGCTATCATAATCACACATAACATAACAAACAATTTGAGAAGACGAATCAATTTTTTTATCAACCAGAGGTGCTTTTTACAATTCCAAGAGTGCGAGACTTTTGCAGAGTGACGAGTAAAATAAGGATGTTTTTACAAGATCTTAAACCGTGCGTTAACACGGTCCGAACTATTCGGAATATTACTAATCTGAAATTTGGGAAAAGTTTATGACAATATTGAATAAATGTCGAGATGTTCATATCGACATGCAATATTTACAGAGAAAAAATATTTTCTAAAGATGTCGGTTAACATGACATGTATTTGTTGACATTGCCGTTTCTTGCCTTCGCCAGATCGATATGTTTGATGAGAATCAATAGGACGTAGACATCACACAATATTCTCACCATCTTGTCATTAAAGGTAGTATATGGTCAGGCGGATATTGAAGTTTCCAAGGAGATGTAAGATTTGAATGGCTCTGTTATCAGAAATAGTGTTATCAAGGGATAGTGGGTCCTTCAACAAACAACATAAGATAGACGATGATGAGATTGTAAGATGGTTGCCTGAGTAGCTATAATATGTGCGACGTGTCACGTGAGCTCTAAAATACGGGATCCTGACAAAATGTTACCATATTAAGTGCATTTATTATTCAGACCAGAAAAAAACAACAACTGTACCCCAAATTTTACACTTACTATTGTTATATGATGGAAAGATAAATTCCCAAGTCCTGTGACAGTTTTGTGACTGTTTACCTAACTCAACTGGCTCTCTAAAGTAATCGATAACAGCAATTGATTAACACAGAGATACAAATGGCGTTTCCTATTGTCTCATCATGGGTGATTAAACCTGGAGCCTAATGTATGTAGGGTGACTAGCAATCATAACCTTAACGGGATGGATGATTGACTTATATGGCTAATAGAGTGATAGATAAATGGGCAAATTGTTACACTGAAAACCCGACTATCCCATTGGTATTTACGGATATGTTTTTCATACAGATTATGCTATTTACCAGCCAATTACACAGACCATTTGATTAGAATTGACACAATCTCTATCTGATACCACGCCAGTGTGAGTTTTCTCAAATCTGATAATTCCACCAAAGAAATCTGAGATAAGAGAAAATCGGATAAATCACCTAAGATAGCCTTAGATACTACATCCTATTGATTTTCAAATCTCGGGCTCGTGAATTGTAAATAATGATTCTTGCCGTAGTATATAGTCGGTTGGTTGAACAGTTTACCATCAAGAGAAATCAACCAGAGAAAATCTCACAAGTTTGTATGAAATCCTCCCATACTACTGACCCGCGCTGAAGGTACCATCTTATCTCTGAGAATTAGATTTCATTTCAGAGCTGCCCTGAGATTTGCTGTATTGATTCAGTTAAACAATATGTGAAAGGATATGGTAATTAGTCATTTGCATCTAGTGTAAGAGATGCTATACCGATTTGTCAGAACGCCTACCCTATCACACCCTGTTGCCATCTGTAGTTACCGATAAAGAAGAGAGAGGAAGTACGTTGGAGACTTGAACTAGTTCCACTGCAATCGGGCGGAGAATTTCGATATAAGCTAACACAAGACTGCATGTCGATATAAGCTCGAGAAAGTCTTCTATTACTACATCCTTTCGGCTTTAGGTTCCCGCCAAATTGGATTTAACATTCCTTCACTTTTTTCCTAACACTGACAAGGCATGCAAGGCAAATGTGTTTTGGAACGTAGATTGCATATTTACCCGTGAAATCTTTACAATACAATTTGGTTAAGCCCTGTGCGCCTGTTTAAATTCTGTATTATATATGACTGAATTGTTTCTCGTTAGACAATCTACATGACAGTATATTGAAAGAGAGTGTTATCCCTTTTACAACTACGACACGTCCTTTGCAATACATTGGATAATCGAGTAAAAATCTGTTCTTAACTCCAATCAACTTTTCCTAATCTGAACTCTTCCGGAGAATAAAAGGAGGACTGTTAGAAGGTTAGTTGAGAAGTAGAGTCATTAAAACCACAAACCATTGATAAACACGTTAAAAATACGAATTAATTCCAAAAGTCCGGGTCATCCACAGATTGAACAGTTAAATGGGGGTGTTTTATATCTTTCTTTACGCAATCAATTATCTTTGCAATCTGATATTTTGGATCACACTACTTCCTGCAAAAACAGCAAACATTTCAGCATTTAAGACCATTCTTATTATGACACTAACACTAAATCCCATTGACCTAAATAGCTGATATCGATGCTCCGCGCTTCCTCGCTTCCAGAACTTCCAGTTGGGCTGGGATACTCACATACAGATTGTCCACAACCTCTCCTGGCCATAGGCCCGACCCAGCCTTCGCCCCTGAAAACGACATCGTACCATCACCGTACGCTTAATACACACTCACCCGGAGTTACCTCCTCTTAAATTGTGCATGACGGCGCCAGACAAACTCAGAAACTAAAAGTTACCGTTGCTGTAGTCCGCGCGTGTCGAATTGCGCTTCATTGGGATATGGTTCAAAATATAACTGCTTAATCCATCTTTGTTCTGATATTTCAGTACTAGAAAAAAAGGGGAATGTGACAGAATGTTCAACGGCTGAGGGCCAATCACGTTTCGAGAATGTTTACAGTTATAACTGACAATGTATGAATTACCACGGAAAGGAAACATTTCTTAAATCTTAACTCGACAAATGGTATACATATTTCATACGGATTTGATCTCGTCTGTATGATTTAATTGTCTCAAATAATCCAGAATACATTCGTGGATTTGATTGGGTGGTGTTTAACGTCGTACTAAATGCTATTTCACTTTTAGGTCGGCTCAACGCAGCCATAATGTGAAATGTTATAGATAAATGCTCTGTTGAAAAATGTTGTTCCTCCACAGCAGACAACATGAATAAACTTCAAAAGACACTGCCCTTAGCCAGATGGCTCAATAATTTATGATATGATGGCAAAGTTAGTGTATAATCCCAGACCTCATATAACGAATGGAATCAGGAAAGACCTTTTCTATTACATGAATATTAACTGCAAAAACTCACACATAAGAGACGGTTCTGTCTGTAATAGTGATACCTTTTCACTAGACCCTATAGCCGTATTGTCTTTCTTTGTAACGAGCCTAATCAATATAGAAAATGAAAAGCATATATGACTAACAATGTTACAGAAGAAACAAAGCAAATAACGAGGAGGTTTTGTTATGTGATCAAACTACTGCCTAATGTACTGAAGATACGGCGGTCCTGCGCACAATAGATTTATATATAGAGATGATGTAACGAGAGCATGTGTGATACAATGGTTGTCACTCAAGTCCGGCGAGTGATTTTAAAATTACCAGACGAGAGTGATATTCATTGTGTCACAAAAGTTCGAGTTGGATAATCTTTTTCTCACGCTACTAAAGTTTTTTGCATTTTGGATGGATTTTCGTGTAAACATCTGTACATTTTACAGTCGATAGTGAGTCGTACACGAGCACCAGAGGTCAGGACGTCATAGAACTATAGCGACAGTACTGGAACGTCCTCTTGAATCCTTGTTCATAACATCGGGATATCACCGTATCACCGTGACGTCAAAAATGTGATGTATTCTCTTTACTTTAACGAGCCCAACATAAGTCATTGTAACCTTGGTATTAAACATATAAATAACGATGTCAAATAACCAAATACAGCAAATACAACAATTTAGAAAGATTGTGGCAATCTGTACGGTTGAAGACATCCATTCTCTCTAACCAACCCTATTATTGAAACTATTATTAAGAAGAAATAGCGATTAACCGTAGGTCCTATAACCTCCCACCCTCTCTATGTTATACATGCTGCTTTATCCCCGATCTCATACCGTCTAATGAGGTTAAATTGAGAAATGACATGCAAAGTAAGAATAGATCCTGGTACATATTGAACAGCTGACTTATTACGGAAGCTGAAAGTTATAGGCTGAAGACCGCCGACGACTACATAACAAGGGAGTCTGCTACATAGTCTTATGTGATTCCAGACGTTCTCGTGTTAACTAACGACCTGCAACGACCTGGTATTCCCCAACTATCCTGTAATTCTCTTGAGAGGAACATTTTGAGAATTATTTACTGATATTTGTTATTCTGTGTATGCAATGTGAAAGACAAACTCAGTGTCTTGTTGTTGCGCGAATAAGCTAATTGGAAGCTTGCATGCACCAGTCAAATTAATTCATATACACGATACCATTGGGGATTGGTATAGCAGTAGTGTACTCCGAGTCGTATCCCTCGCATTCGTGCGGAGCATGCGGAGCAAGGAGCAAGGAGGAGCAGACTTCCG
>JAUELC010111044.1:0-11676 GCA_031471745.1 Cryptochiton stelleri
ATTTTGTACACTAAGATAGCTTTTTGATACAGAATTCTGCCAAAGACTGTGATCCAATTGAGCTGTTTGAATAGTGTTTAGATTGGTTTTAGATAATGAGCATTTAATATGATTCTAGCAGCTCGCTTTTGCAGTTTAAAAATTCTCTGTATCTGTGATATGAGTTGATTGCGTGCATGCCATTTAAGCTGACCCCTACAGGGCTCCCCGCAGCCAAACCATTCTCTCAGTCAACACCCTGCTATCACACTCTTATTGTTATTTTAATATCAATGTTTTTTCTATCTATAAATAACCACTCTTTTTTGGCCTTATTGTACCCACCATGTATTTAATGTTTTGTTTCCCCATGTCAATAAGCCACTCTATTGGCCTCATAGAACAATATCATTTGTCATGTATATAATAATTTTTTGATTATTCAACACTTGCTTGAGAACGATGTTAGTATCGATATAGAAACGTTGCACACCATAATCCATAATACTGTAGTCTCATTGAAAAGCTGTTGATCCACAAAATAAAAAGAAGAAACCATCGAAATGTTGACAACTAATTTCAGATGGTAAAGACTCCAGCGTGTGAAGAACTATGACCTAAGATTGGTTGTTTAATTGGTGTTTAACGTCATACTCAAGGGTACTTCACTTATATAACCAAGGAT
Source organism: Cryptochiton stelleri (assembly GCA_031471745.1). Taxonomy (NCBI): domain Eukaryota; kingdom Metazoa; phylum Mollusca; class Polyplacophora; order Chitonida; family Mopaliidae; genus Cryptochiton; species Cryptochiton stelleri. The sequence continues at coordinate 665 of JAUELC010111044.1, forward strand.
TATCCACTTCTTACTCTGCCTTTCTGAAGAAAACGAAAAACCGAGTAAACCCCCCACCCCGTGATTACTGGAGTCACCTTGTGTGAATCCCTCATATACCCAAGGTCTACTGGGATAATTAAACCTGTGCGGTACATCGCAGAGGGATCAACCTTGTAATTTTATGAAGCGAATTTGATTGTATATTTTTTTAAATAAAGTTTATTTGCTTGATTGTCGTTTAATGTCGTGGTTTATTCTTGTTTCGCCTAATTGGGCAATTTGATGCATTTTAACTGGAAGGCAAAACGGGAACAGCAAAGGTGTGAAAACTGATTTATAGAAGTCCCAGTGGGGTGTAAACGTTAAGTAGACAAATGTCAAACTCATGTATAAGTTTTCAATTCCAAATATAACAGACAGAGTATTTTATTATGTACAATACAAATAAAGTAGTTTATAAAGATTTACTAAATGTAGAAGGAATTCAATCAGTTTCCAACATGCAAGAAGTATGAAGCCCAGCCTGCATATTCGGTCGCACCCAATGTACCATCGAATAGTCCGTCCTTTAGAAATTAGAAACCTTTCAAAAGAGAAGGTAATATCTCACTTCCTAAAATACATGTCAGACTACTAGACTGCCCTAGATATTAGGCATCTAATATTTATGGTACAAGTCCTTGAAGATGATTATAGATATAATCGAAACGCTGTACTATCTTCTTATTTCAAAATCTATATTGTTTAGTCAGGACTGATGACATGTGCAATATAGTAGGATCGAACGAATGAGCAGTTTCCAGCTGAAATGCTCTGTTTTCAGAATTCTCGCATATTAACAAATAAAACGTGATTTCATATGTTATTTTGAAAGCTGAAGAACATAGTATCGCTTTTAATTTTGTAATCTTACCCATAATGAAATAAGAAGCCAAAACGAGGCTAAAATGGTCAAATTTATATTGTTTATATCTCCGAAAGTATGCATGCTAGTCACTGTGATATCACTTTCCACTTCAACCATGCTTTATGTTACACTTTTCTACATACGTCCTTTGAGGCTTTGTGAGAAAGCACCCCGGTCCGAAGCTGGACCACAGATTGACGATTGACTCTCATCAACAAATGCTGCATATTGTATTAATGCGATCATACTAATTGAGACATGCATGGCTGATATGAATACTTATTCAGACCATTGATTAGTAATGGACACACATGTTTCGCAGCAGCACCTGTACTTGAATATATCACTAAGACGATTCTTCACAGGTTTTATTAAGAAAGATAACTGGTTAAGGTAAGATGAATAATTACCAATAGACATCCACGATTTGGTTTGCCTGTCAATTAGCATCATAGCATTGTCTGAAAACAAAGTACACAGTAATCTAATAACGGTATTTCTGTTTGTATTATTGTTTCTGCTGATCTAACGTTATGTCGTGTTGTGGTACGTTTTTGACCAGAAGAGAATTTGGTGTTTGTATTCATATTCCAGTCATATGATGGATGGGTATGCCAACTCTTGTTAATACAATGTACATCATATAACATAAAAAAGAATATCGATTAGGATATGTTGTCGGTGTGGCACCAAGGGAAGGAAAGTGGACATTTGGAAAAGGGGATCGAGTGATTGGAGTCTCCGTTTGTTTAACGTACAGATGGATAAACTCTTGTATATATAGATCTATCATGACACTGCGTATAGGCCTTTATTGACTGCACTGTACTATGCAATTATACTGCTGAAATCCGTGGACTACTGAATTAATCACAAGAAAAAGCAGTTAACTGTTCAGCAAAGGTTATCAGCAGCTACATCGAACCTTTCTTCAGATCAGAAGTAAATAGCTCTTTAAGCCGTAGTCGAATTATTCAAAACGCAGTTGTTATTATTCTTGTTGATAACGACAGTTAACATTTGAGATCGCCATAATGTATTAGAGCAATGACTAGTCCGCTCGATATCAATATATATGTGATTAGCTGGTGTGTCAGACTAACTGTCTTCAGTATCGATACTATAGTGAGACAGCACTTTAAAGAAATGGTAAGAAATAATAAAAATCGCATACTGGTTGATGTTATCGGGCATTCATAGTCAATTACAGATCTATTGAATTTAACGATGAAAATAGAATTGTCTACGACCCTTGTCTGAAGTCAGTTCATGCCGACAGACAAACAAAATTAGACAGGAAGGTGATAGTTAAAAACTGCCAATACAACAGGAAGGATAGTATTAGTCGGCAATGGAGCGAAGTAATCTGGGAACCAAACGTGCGTGTCTTTCATAACCCTAGCATCTACTTCGTAAATGACCTACGGACGTCTTTCCATCTGTCTTAAGGCTGGGATGACTTGTTAGTTAGAACAGAAAGGATCAGTCGGAGAGTAGTACATGTTAATTTTACCTTGTAAATACTAATTACCTTCGAATGTTGGTCATTGCAAGGCAGAGCAGAAATTGAACTAAAAAAGATGTGCCATAATTAATGTTGATTCATCATAGCTGTCTAAGCTAAAGATATATAATGAATTTTGGAACAAGCGGGCGATGAGGTGTTATTTGAGTACATTCATTTATTATGGCTACTCTTCTGCCTACCAACCCATATTATTGAAGGATAAAAATGGAGAAATATAAACCACAGTTTGGCAGCCCTTAATTAAACAAATTAATACAGCTTCAATAGTTACAAAAAAAAACAATCCAATGTTATGTTCCTAAATAATCCTTCTAATTAAATTGCGTTTTTTTAAAATGTTTAATAAGGGCAGAACTTAGCAAACTGAAGATAAATATATAATTTAGAATTATTTTGCTCAAGGTAATTATTGAACGACATTGTATCAATATACTTATAAATATCACTGAATAGGGCCGCGTCGTGGCGCAGTGGGTTTTACATTGGACTGTTGAACCCATTTTAATGAACCGCAAATGTAACTGGTTCGAGTCTACCTTTACGGTTGATTGAGGAGAACGCGGGGTAGTTTTTCTTGCATAGCTTTCATGTGAGTGAAGTGCCCTTGAGTACGACGTTTAACACTAACCAAACAAAGACACAACTCTCTGAATACATAAGATGTGGAAAAGATCAATGAGAAACAATTTTTGGAGTTAACTTGGGTAAATTTTGACACTGATCCTTCGTTAGTGGATAAGACAGAATATGTACATAGGAGAAGGTGAACAGTAACATTCCTCTATCCTATGAAAACAGTTTGCCTCTAGTGTGAAATAGGCGGTCTCATTTATTTAAGACGATTAAGGACAGCGCTTTGCTCTAAACCTCGGTAATAGTGTTTTGGCACAGCTCAATATATCGACTGACCCTAGGGTGCATTGCAAGAAATGAGATTTCCGATAGACGGCAATTAGCAATGTCTCCACTAAGCCTGGGGATAGTCAAAGAAAATACCCAAGTTTAAACACCCGAAATTCAACCCTTAGGCAAAACATAAACTGATTCCATCCTAAGTAGATACATGCTGCATCACAATACACTTTGTAGCAGGTCAATACCAAGGTATTGTTACGGCTTTATAACCAGATTGTTGCAGTAGGCGGTGGCTTATGCATCAATCGCGTTGAAGGCACAGATATTTATTTATTTAGTTATTCTATATACCGTCTATTGAATGCATGATATCGTTCTGCCGATACTCCGTGGTGTGTTATGGACATTAACGACGAACTTAAGTAGTTAACGTCTAAACTCGTTCTTAATTACGAGCAATCAGGCAGCTACAAAATGCTAAAAAAATTAGAAACCATCTTAAACTAATTACTATACTACCACAAGCATGTGTATTTGCAACAAACGAGATAAAAAAAACATTAAGTTTAACATTATTAGGATGATACCCCTTAGACGAAAGACCCTCTGGCTAAGGGAGCATGTTCCGGGCATAGTCATACAGGATACAGCTGACCTACTTATTTTACGTCACCGGCTCAGCGAAAAAGAAGGGCAGGACGAATACTATTTGCCATTTAATTGCTGAAGGACAATTGTAATAAACTTCTAAAAATGAACAAAGGTGCAATTGTTTAATTACGTATCAGTCATTACTATTGGTTGAAGTCATTCTTTAATGACAGGATGGTGGTATTTTTTACCAATTAGAACAGACGCGGAAATCTTAGAAGTTCTTACTACAGGAAAGTAAGGATCCTTGTACTATTGCATTAGTGACAACAGGGGCAAGGAGCAGGATTACACATTTTTATGTTATTTGGGTGTGGGTTTTATTTAAATGTTTGCTGCACTTCTCGGCCCTACTAAAAATACGTCTCATTTTGGCTAGTTTACTGTACATTGAGATTGTTCAATCTGTTTTCACGCATGGTGTTCTTGATTGATTTAAAAATATTAACACAGTTGACCGAGAGACTAAGGCTTCCTTCATTGTTCATATTACGCTCTTTACGTTTTCGCCTTTGGGCCTTTATGCAACCACTGTGATTTCGATTATACTTGGTCGATCCCAGAGCGATCAAAGAATTTGTATTGGTTAAGTAGCTGTTACAAATATTTAATTTCTGTGTTTATCTGCATTTTCTTATGTCAATATTTGTTTTATAATGTTGTTTTATTGTATTCTCTATGACTTCGTTTCATCATTACTAGTCCCAGGTTTATTACTCATTTTGTTATTATGCTCCTGACGATGACAAAAAGTAGCGAAATGTTGAGTAAAATAAAGTTTTCTGTTCTAAGAATTACAGCCCTGGATTAAAACACCAAACCAATATACTTTTTTTGTTTAAGACATTGAAGAAAAGCATCTAGACAAGTATTTGTTACATATCATATATATAGCTCAGTGGATAGAGTGTTGAGCCCGTAACCCAAATGTTCCGGGTTCGATCCCCGGTAGAAGCAAGCAATTTGCTCTATCTTCATTTATAAAACATACATATAGTGTCATATTTATCTTTCTTCATTATTTGTTTGTTTGTTTGATTGCTGTTTAACGTCGTATTCAAGGTTATTTCACTTATATGACGACGGATTTTCCACTTCTCACTCTGCCTTACTTAAAACGGTGGAAAATCGGGAGGAAACCTCGTAAAAACCACCGTCCGTTATAGCCGGAGTCACCTCATGTGACTCCCCTCATATACCTGTGCTCGACAAGGGGGCTCGAACTCTTACGGTACCTTTATTCAGAAATAGCGACTTCGTCTATCAAATCATATATAGGCCTATACTATCATATATATATTGGCACATTTAAAAAATAGCGATTTCGCTTTCCAAATTGTCTACCATGTCTCATTTAGACTTGCTGATGGAGTAACAAGATTTGATTTCTTTCCTAAAAGATCGACAAAATATAAATTTGGATCTGTCATGCTTCATGTATGTCCGTTGGAAAATAAAACCGAATCGACATCCACAGTCAATTGATTTGAATTCAGTCATAAATAAAGCCGAAATTGGTCTGTGGAATCTGTGCAATATGATGTTGCCATTCACAAAACATGCAATACAGTATGATGCTTGGCCTTCACCTGTTTTGAAACTTCGACAAAGACTAACAAATATCCTACTCCATTGGAGCAAGAATCGTTATGTTGAAGCCAATTATACAGGAAAATCTCAAGAGAATTACCGTGACATGTATTTCTAACCGGTTTATCACTTGTATCGCAAACACATATAAACACATTGAAAGAACTCGACACCATTAGGTTAAGTCAGCATAATTTGATGTGAAATCACCATGATGAATACATGCTAATGGAGAAAGTGGTTATAATGACGGGTAATTTAAATAGTTACCCGCATGCTTCAATTCAGATCTGTCCCAAAAGAAATAACACAAAACCAATTTCCGGAGTCCAATTAATGTTGAAGCCTTAAAATACATTTGTAATAGAGTATTATTAATGTATTCACGTTCACATGTATATCTTGGTACGTCAAGCCTCAACAAGAAGCAATATAGAAAGACTCGGTTGCTCTACTATACTTCATCAACCAATCAATCAATCGTCCAAAAGCTAATTGGAACTGCATTGATGGCATTTTCGTATCGTTTAGTCTTACCTAATATAACTTGTTTTGTAGTTCGATATCCTCGGAGAGGAGTGAGTCATTATTTTACCGATGTAAATAAATGTTGATAATTACCATTATTTATAGATTGACTGAGTGCTTTATGTGACATAAAGGTATTTCACCTCATTTCAAAGATTACCTTAACAAGAACACTTTTTTTATTGTTAACTACGCAATCATTTCCCCATATGTATGGCACACATCAATTCCTTTTAGTGTGGTTGGGTGAGATTAAGATTGTGTACAAGAGGCACAGGAGTTGGCTTTTAAAGATGCTCCTCTGCTAGAAATGACTTTAATATGTAAGTCTACTGACAATCTATTTTAAGCCTGTCAGTGATTAGTAACATCTTATATTTTTAGTCTATACGCACAAAAAATAAGGTAATATAGCAATCCTCATATATGCTTTCGGCACGCCATATGAAATTTAACTGGCTGATTTTTACTTTTTTGAGATTCAGCAAAAATCTATTGCAGTAACTTGCCTTGGACTTTTGTGGAAATCTTTTATAGATATAAAATGGATACATTCTGTTTAATTTCTATTTTCGGCATGACATTTGCGCGGGGGCGGGTGGCTTACATTTTTTTGGGGTACATTTTTAAGTTACTGAAAAATAGTCCTTTTTAATAAATTATATAAACGATGATTATAGTAAGGCTATATGATAATCGTTTTGATGGGCACGCAAGCTTTCACTCGAGGGATTATATCTGCTGTCAGATTCTGTACTGGGTTCTCTTGTCATGCTGCTTTAAAATGAAAGATGACAGTTTTGTTTTCAGAACGCTTTTTTTGCGGCACATATCAAATATCCTATTGCATTGGAGCGAGAATCGTTATACTGAATTATACAGGAAAATCTCAAGATAATTGCCGTAACATGTATTTCTAACCGGTTTATCACTTGTTTCGCATATGCATATAACAAAAATTAAAAACACTCCCAATCATTAGGTTACGGCTGCATAATTTGATGTCAAATAACCATGATAAATACACGCTAATGGATAAATTGGTTTTAATGAGGGGTAATTTAAATTGTTACCTCGCATGCTTCCATTCAGATCTGTCCCAAGAGAAATAACACAAAACTAATTCGTGGAGTCAAATTACTGTTTACGCATTAAAATACATTTGTAGTAGATTATCATTAATGTGTCCATGTTGCCATGTATATCTTGGTCCGTCAAGCCTCAACAAGAACCAATATAGAAAACCCCGGTTTTTCAACTTTACTTCATCAATTACATTTTTCTTCGTCCAAAAACCGATTGTATTTATGGCATTTTTGTATCGTTTAGTCTAACCTATTATAACTTGGTTTGCAGTTCGATATTCGGAGAGGAGTGAGTCATTATTTTACCGATGTGAAAAAATATGTTTAAAATAAAACCATTATTGATAGTTTGACCGAACAGTAATACTGGATTGCCGAATCAGTATAGTGTCACGTGGCTCGACTGAAAACAACATTAGCTCGTCAACCTAACGTAAATAACAGACACTCTGACAAGACTAAACTGCTTCAAATACGATAAGATGACTGATTAAAGATTTATGTTTGACCCCATATTCAGTCATAATTAAGCAGGAACATCAAGATATTTTACATCATTTCAAAGTTTGCATTTTTTTAAATTCTTTACTACGCATTCATTGTATCTGACAATTTTTTCTTAATTGTTTAAGTTACTGAACAACAATCTTGTGTAATAAATATAAAAACAAGACTCTAGTGAGGCTGTATGACAATCGTTTTATTCCGCATGCTAACTTATCCAGGAGGGATTATATCTGCTGTCAGATTCTGTAATGGCTTCTGTTGTGATGCTGCTTCAAAATGAAAGATGACAGTTTTGTTTATTTACAACGTTACCCTTGTGGGACATTTGTTTTCCATAGGACTGATAGACTGACGTATTGCTTAGAACCTCTGCTTCGTATTCGGTAGATAGTATCTTAGCTCCCAAGTGAAGACAGAATTAACTCTCATACAAGTGAATTTGTCTTTGTTTTTCTCTCGCTCGTTTTTATGATTCGAAGAATTGATTGGTTTATTCCGTTTCTGTAAAATGTGACTGGGAGCAGAGTCGGACCGGTTGTCTTAGGTATCGATATTCCAGTCTGTCAACACGTTGGCGGCACATTCACCACTTTTGGATCTTATGATAAATAACACATTTCATTTTTATGATACACTAAACTACAGTCCCATTGTGAGAAGGCTAAACTGTACCAAAGCACCAGCGATATACCTATGCAATGTCTGTTTTTTGTTGATTATGAAGGTAATTGATGTGTTTAGTCCAGCCATTGAATTGTAAGACTTCGCTGATTGAACTGACAGTGATATTTAAACTTGTAACTCGCTGGTGTGTTATGATGTTTACCAAATATGAGAATGGGAATCAGTTTGGCAATACATTTTGTTTGTTTTGCCTCATTGTACAGGACAAATCTAATGTTAGTTTCGACTTTTCAGCAACAACGTAACCTTGTCGCAGTTGTATTATTTTCTAACCTCGTCTCTACACATACTTGCATTGTGACATTTATGTGACCTGTGCTACAGAGTGTATGAGTACGATTTGAACGACATTCAGAAGTGGGGTAACATAATAATGACAAGCTCTTTTTCTGGATAACCAATAATAGTGTTAATAGGATAATAAGTTTATCCAGAAAAAAAGTTTGTTGTTACTAGGAGTGTGCAAGTGTAACGTATTATGGTTACTTTGAGTGAACAAATGCCTATTTGATATGTAAGCCTTGAAATAAGCGAATGGACAATTTCCGTTACCACATCGTTGATACACTCATGTCTTGTAAACAAAAATACTTCATCTTTTGCACGTTTAGCTTTCACATATTTCAGACAGTTGTCCGTCTTGAACATTTTTAAAGTGTGATGAGTGATGCCAATTTTAATGATGAAATCGAGCTTGAATTATATGGACGGTCAAATATGATTAGTAATCATGAGTGGTCAATGGAAAATAAGACGTCTTCACAGTCACAAGAAGGGAAAAGCGGCAGTCTTCTACACCCTCATAACCAGCATATCCACCAATACGAGTTATAATAACCATAATGTAATAACAATAGATGTTGACGAAGCTCCAGTCTCCATTTGATCAAATTTGTCCTGACTTAATGCAAAAACAAATTGAAAATGTTGTTAAAAGACTTCCATCAAATTAACTTCTCATATATTGTTTTATCTACAAGCAGGTGAAGAATTTACTTAAATTGCCTACAATAATGGGCATCGATAAAATGTGTTAACAGAGTGGATAAAATTAGATATTAAGGGTTATATATAGTATAGATCTAGATGTTACTAAAGGTGAATTTCGCCAGCATTTTAGGCATACAATGTCATTAAAATAGAAACGGCGACAGACGGCTGCAAAAAAACACCACTTTTTTGTGCTATTTACTATATTGAACTATTACCAGTTTAAGCCACAATTCGGACCAGTTCAGGCAAAGAATTAACACCAATACCCATTAGTAACACTTTGCGAATCTAAGTTCCCGAGAAATCCGATTAGTTTATTTCATTCTACTGTGTAAGATCCGCTGTTTACAAATCTAGACGAAAGCAGTGGCGGGTAACGGATATGCAGTTAAATGACTTCCATCATATTGTATTCTCATAATTTATTGTATCTCCAATCAGGTTAAGAATATGCTTGAATTGACCAGAATAAGGGGCAGGGTTAAAACAAATATTCACAGACATTATGAGACAGTGAGGATTACATATAATATGGATCCAGATGTTACTAAAGAAGAATTCCTGGCAGCATATAAAAAACATGTTATTAAAGTAAACGGATGCAAGAAAGTTGTTTGTGTTCTAATTATATTAGAGTTGTGAAACTTCACCACCAGGCATACGCATGACGTCCAATGATTCCACACTAGTAGCACAAGTTAAAAGACAATTCGGAAAAGTACAAGCGCAGAATCGACGCCAATCGAGCCCGATTCGACTCCTCTCTATTGGGGCACCTTAGCGCATACACATATGATTGAAACAGTCATATAACTTACTGATAAAGAAGCTGAGAAGCTTACCTAGCTTCGATGTGTTATTATATCGTAGTAATGGGATCCTCATTTTGCTTTATTAGGTGAAGAAATATCTATTACTCCACAACACACGAGGATGTATCCCCAATTTGTTTTATTTGGTGAAGAAATATCTATTACCCCACAACACACCAGGATGTATCAGCAAACACTGGGAAAATTATTACATTAAGATATAAATAGGAGTTATGATTTTCGGGTAATTAAAGTGCATTTGCAGAGCAAACCACACAGTCAATCTGTTGTTAAATTGTTGTAGCGATAATTCGTTAAGGATTGACATAAATTAATGGTGATTATGGCCCTAGGAGGCTGGTGTATATCAAACACAAACAAACAACTATCAATTGTGGTGACAAACCATGCATCATTGGGATCATCCTTGTTAATCCTGTAGCGTATCAGTCTTTTCCAATCGTTTTCACCGACCAACAAATTCGTCATAGAAATTGCATTGTAGAATCGCTGTAGCCTACATTGGCATCTGCACCTGTTTGTAACATGTATCGCAGAAACTTGAAGGAAACGGGTATTTTTTGTTTTGTTTTTGCATAGTACCTGATGCAGGTCTGATGCAATCATCACAATTCGTAATCTATAAGATTGGTTCACCTGATATTTAGAACATAAATCAAGTCAAATGCCCATTTGGTGACTTGTCGAACTATATCATATCCAATATACCTGCTGCTGGTGGTGGTGATGGGGGGGGGGGGGGGGGAGTTGTTTCAAAGTATTTGTGTTTTTTATTTACATATTTGTGTTGTTTATGTAAAAACAGTATATTACGTTAAGTAAATAACAAAAAATGTAGTTAAATTTTGGTACAAATTTGTAAAAAGTGT
>JAUELC010111154.1:0-11676 GCA_031471745.1 Cryptochiton stelleri
GGTCCCTTAGCTCTGAGCACAGCAGGGTCCCTTAGCTCTGAGCACAGCAGGGTCCCTTAGCTCTGAGCACAGCAGGGCTACAGGAAGCTCCCTCCAAGCAGCAGCATGCTTAATGTGAATAACTTACGGTCATTGTGTTTACAGCAGGGATCAAGGTAAGACTCTTTTTAACAGATAGTTGTCCATTATTCACTTGGAAATACTCTTGAACCAACGAACTGCTCACAAGGGTGAACACTAGAGTATTGTAGGGTGCCTGGAATAGAAAAGTAGAGAATGAATATATTTACACGGAGAGGGAACAAAATCACAGAAAATGCCAGAAAACTAATTGTTCCCGATTACTGAAATCAGCGATCAGGTCTTATCCGAATTGATACAGTACAGAAAGCATTATTGCGCAACAATTGCATTAAATACAACATAATAATATTCGTAAGATTTAGACCTAATATAACATGGGTATTCTACCTATAAGGCTCTTTATGTTGTGTTTGGAAATATTTTGGCACATCATTTTATTATCTTCACGAATATAAAGTAAGGAGATACTAACAGCAATGTCTCGATCAATTGCATCAAAGGGAAGGATGGCTTTTCCAAGATCTTCCGTTTCAAAAACGGTCAGATTGTAAACCAAGGTGCGGAAGGAAGGAGAGTAGAGATTTCTAGTCACAGTGATTGCCAAAGTTGCTGTTGCAGTTCGGCTTGGGTTTCCTCCATCTCTGGCCAACACACGAACCTGTTCAAAAAGTAACATTTAAAAACTTAAATTAAGTTTGTGCAAAGTTAAAACTAATTTTAAATATATAAAATAAAAACTGATTGTTTTGTTTAGAAAAAAACTATCATGAATAGGATTTGATAGGTGATCACATTAAGTAAATACAGGGCAAAACCTAACAGATTGTTTTTAAAATGTGATTTTAGTTTCTAATTGAATAAAAAGGTATAACTTACGACATATTCCTCCGCATTGTCTGTCCCCAGGTCGGTACGAGTGGTTATGCTTCCCAACTGGGAGTTAATATTGAACATCTGAGAAGCTCTATCATCACCAATAATGTTGTATGAAACTTGGTCAAACGGAGACTAAAATAAATGACAATTTAGAATAATGTGTAATGATCAAGGTATTACTGGTAGCAGAGATCTGAAATCTTAAATCAGGGTTTTATAAAATAAAATTTAGTGGGTAATACATGTACTTATTCAGTTTAAAAAAGGGACAAGGTGAATTGACTGAAAAGGTTTCAAATTTTTCTTAAATGGCATATATGCGTCAAAATTCCCGTTTCTTTTGCCCAGATTTTCTCATTTATGCTGAATCTGAGAGTAATTGGCCCCACCTGACCAATAAAATAAGTTAAAAATTACAGGAGATTAGGAGAAACAAACCCTGCTTAATAACGGGAAAATGGTAATGACTGTTTAAAAAGGGGCCTTTTCTTCTATGAATTTACAACAACAAAAAAAATTGCATACAAATTGAATTTTTCCAATTCACAAAACCAAAAAAAAAATTATCCTTAATTCACAAAAAGCTAAATGTGACTTACCACCGTGTCTCTGTCCACAGCATTAGCAGTGAACACCAGGACATTCGACCGCGTGTTGAAATTGAGAGCGGTTGCATTGGGGAGATTCGTGAACTCAGGTGAGTAATTGTTCCTGTTCACATCGATCACTATATCAGCAGGAAGGCCTTGTTTACCATCACCATCAACCACAGTCGCTTGGAACTGAAACAAATATTTACAATATAAACATATTGTCATATTGTGCGTGTGTAAATGAATATACACAATATGGTAGGAATAACACCAGAAATAAAACCTGGATAGTTTATCATATTTATTCTTAGGGAAATATTCACCTGACATGTTTTCCAGATCTAATATTACAAATCCAGAGAAAAAAAAAAAAAAGGTTAATTTTCTTTCACGAACGAGTTGGACGGACTCCTCACAAGGTGTAAAATGTAATATCTTACCCTGTAGACTGGTGTGTCGGCAGTATCGTCAGACAATGGTAATTTCAAGGAGAGAACACCACTTGTTGGGTCAATGGTGAAGTAAGTCAGTGGGTCAATACCAGCTCTAACAGGGTCTTGGAGTCCAAACCGAATAGTATTGTAAGGAGCCTGAAAGTAAATTTTGTAAATATTTATTTTTTAAAATGACCTTTTAAAATAGATTAAATTGAAATGTGGTTTTAAATTTGACAATTACAAATTATAGTGCATTAAAATTTATACGATATTAAAAAATATATTATATAAGACTACATTAACGCATATATAAAAAAAGGATCCGGGTTTGAATCCCGGTGAACAGACAATTTCTGTATTTTTAAAAATATATAAGGAGTAAATATTTTTGGGAATACTTACGAATCGGTCATTGTCATTGGCTGTAACAGTCAGAATTAATTCCTCCAATGGTTTTTCTTCATTAATAGTGGCTGTGTACCGGTTATCGGTTAAGGCTGGTGTATACAGATTGTGGTTGACATTGATGGTAGCCGTAATTGTGACGCTGAGGGCAGGATTGCCCAAGTCACTCGCTCGGATACGGGCCTACAAAGATAAGAACATTTTTGTTGATTTTGCACACAGGAATTTGAGCAGATAGGAATTTGTGTTTTGGGTGAAAATATTTTTTCTTTATTCTAGACTGAATATTTAAATGGTTAAAAGAAAAAATAAAAAAAACATAAAATAAACTTTATGAAATAAATCAATTTCAATTCATTAAAATGATTATATTGGTGTCAAAATTGAAACCAACCTTGTAAACTGCAGTGCTCTCAGCGGTCAAAGCACTACGGACGAATATCTCTCCACTTGTTGAATCTAAATAGAAATAAACTGGTGTGGTGTCATCCCCTAACAAATCATATCGTATTGTGGAGAACAGTCCCTGTAAAGAGGAAAATAAGAAATCAGATTCAAATGTTCCAGTTCTTTGTGCAGATCGGAGATAAAATTAATTAAAATAGGTAATGTTTCGACATTTGGGTGTCAAATTCATTGTACCATTAATAATGGATTTAAACTAATTGTGAAATGTTATCAGGTAATCAAAACTTACGGGTGGATCATCGTCTGTCGCAGAAACTCGGAGAATCATGGTATCTCTGACGGTAGTGTCATTGATGGTAGTTTCATAATTTCCTGGAGGGAATTTCGGAGTATTTTGATTTCTTGTGATGGTAATTGTAAGCCGCCCATCTGTGTTACTCGTTTGTTTGGGATAGCCGCTATCCTCGGCATAGAAGATCAACTAAAAATTAAAAATAAAGTTTACAATGTAGGCAAAAGGTCATTATTTCTTGTAAGAAAGAACTAACAAAGAATTTTAAAAATCTTGTGATTGAGTTATAAAGTAAATAAACCCTGGGTTGTTTTTTTTAACAAAATTAAGGAAAAGGAAGAATTTGTTTGAAACTTACCACGTATACGTCAAGGGGGGCTTCTGTTAATGGTCGACTAGCTATGACCACACCAGAGTTTTCTATCACTGTGAAAAACTGACTGGCATTCACACTGCTTCTCCCAACATTCATATAGTATTTAACATTGTCCTAAAAAGAGAGAGTTCCGTTAAGATAACAGGAGATGCACCAAAATTTTTTTTTAAATTGCGATACATTAAAATTTTATTTATTTTATGCTGCCGGCCAATTCAACTAGATTCAAATGTTTAATGGATAGACCATACTATTTGCCAATCATTATAAAATTGCGTAGAGTTAATCCAATTCATTATTTCAGGGTTAGAATCAAAAAACTCTATTGAAACAACTTATTGACAAATCTATATAAACCATAGAAAGTTCATTTCTTTCACAAGGATTTTGCAAGCAACAATCACTTACGCCATCAGCATCTTTAGCAACCATCTGTTCAATGGAGACACCCAATCTGTAGGTCTCTGGTATATTAACAGTTTTACTTAAATCAAACACTGGCTTATTTTGATTCCTCAGAACATTAATTGTTACATTAGCTTTAGCCACTTCATTTGGATTGGCGTCATCGTAAGCTTCAACAGCAAGCTGCAGAAAAAAAGGAAAGATAACAATTAGAATGGAGCATTGCCAATTACATCATTATGCTGTAATGATACAATGATACAAATATATTATGAAAAAAATGAATATTCAAAGAATCTTATATTTTGAAAATATATAAAATTTGATAGTGATTTTATTCCATCAAGGGAATAAATTTAGTTCGATATTTCTGTCAACTTCATTGCTACAGAATACCATCAGATCAGCACATTGTGTAGACTAAATACAGGTATGTCAGGAGATAAAATAAGGCAGAACTAGACAACTAGAAAGTAATAAACTTACTGTGTATTCCAGTAAGCGGTCATTCAGTAGATCGTTTCTCACTTTGATATCACCATTAGAATCCACTCCAAAATAGAGGTTTGCCGAGAAGTAGTCACCTCCTGCTCTGTACATGATAGTTCCCTGGGGAAAAAAATAATTTGGTTACAATTTTAGAAATTTTATTTAATTTTGAAAAAGATGAAACAAAACTGTTCACAATCGTTTTAGTAAAGCCAGTGTATCTGCAATGAAGTGCAAACGAGAATCCTGCTGATAATCCACGTAACATTTTCATTACCTGTTGATCCTGATCTTTAGCTTCAACAAAGTAGAAAGATGTAGCTGGTGCAGTTTTCTCAGAAATGGTGATCTCGTAAGGTATTCTCTGGAACTGTGGAGGGAATATATCTCTGGTAATGTTAACTGTAACACGAGCAGTGTCCACTTTCTCTGGTTGGCCACCGTCACCAACACGAACGACGAACTGTAAAAACAAAAAATGGATTATATAAAACGTAAATTTAAACTTATGAAATAAGCTCCATTCCAATATTAGGATTTGTTTGATAGGGGTTTTACGCTGACTTAAGGTTAGTTCACACATATGACTGCGTGTCAGCCCAATGGGTGAAGGAAACCACCCCTGGCGACACTGGCAACAAACGATGGCAAGATACAGGACAACCATGCAGAGGACAGAACAGGACGCCACAAACACATCGGCTTCATATTGCCCCTTAGCTCTGAGAGTTCCAGGGAAACATGAAGCTCCCTCCAACCGCCCGCCCAATTATATGAAGAAAAACTAGTGCAAACGTTAAAACGAATCGAAGCCATATCGAAGAGCACAAAGTTTTTAGCTTGGAATCCTCAATATGGAGTTATTTCCAATTTATGTAAATTGGAAAAACATTTTAAAAAATCCAATACCTTACAACTAAGATGTAACATATTTAAATGTATCAGTTTTCTGCATTCAAGTATCTATAACCGGTGCTCAATCTGAATTGCAATTATGAGAAAAAAAACCAACACCACCTACCTGAAGAATTGAACTTGGTGTTGCAGTGAGCACCCTGGCCAATGAAATGTAACCAGTAGTGGGGTTACAGTAGAAGAATTCGGTCACTCCAATCAGTGGTGTTATGGAGTAGGTCAGCTTATCCTGGAGAGAAAAGAAAGCCATAAATATAAAGGATCGCAATGGAAAAAAAAAATTGTAAAAATTGGTCTGCAAAATCAAATACAAAAAGAATTCCCAAATGTTTAAAAGCAACATAGTTCCAAACTGTTACATAACTTGTTTAAAAGCAACACAGTTCCAAACTGTTACATAACTTGTTTAAAAGCAACATAGTTCCAAACTGTTACATAACTTGTTTAAAAGCAACATAGTTCCAAACTGTTACATAACTTGTTTAAAAGCAACAGTTCCAAACTGTTACATAACTTGTTTAAAAGGCAGCATTCAGATGAAGCTGAAAAGTCATTTTTAAAAAAGGAGCATAGGTAATAAAGCTAAGTTGTAAACCATGAAGTACTGTGATGCAAACCATGAAGTACTGTGATGCAAACCATGAAGTACTGTGATGCTAAGTTAATGCATGGCCACATTTAAAATGAACCCTTTTACACAACTGAATTGAGTTTTAATTTTTTTGTTAAGATAAAAAAAGATAGTTACCTTGTCACGGTCAGTGGCATTAAGTTGTAGAACAGATTTTCCCAGACCTAAGTTCTCGGAGACCAGCCTATAATAGTCTGCTTGGCCAAATTGAGGGGGGTTGATATTTCTTGTAACTGTAATGTTAACCTCTGCATTAGCAGTCTCCGTGCCGACAATTGTGCCAGTCTTGGTGGCCAAAACATTCAGCTGAAAAATAAACATTAACAATCTTAGGACCGGAAAAAAAATCTTCTGACAGGTAAATAAACATTTGTTTTCATTCATGGTGATGTAATTTTTAAGCATATACAACAGCTATTTATAGAATACTGAATGTAAGACAAGTTGACAAAAACAAATTTTGTCAAATTTAATTTTAGGAAAATTTCTTGTTTACCACAACAGATTTGTCCCAAACGTAAGACTTACCCTGTAAAATGTGAGTTTAGCAAGGTCGGTTTTCAAATCAGTCTTCAGTGTAATATCTCCAGTATTGGAATTAACTTGAAAATAGTCGGGTCCTGAACTAAAGCCAGTCAGGGAGTAGACGATTCCTGGCTATAAAAAAAATGAAAAATAGAAAATTAGATAGGATAAAGAACTAGTGAAATAAAAATCCTTAAAAATTGTTAACAGTGCCCAATCTAATTAAAATTCTCAGTTTGCAAAAAAGCAATTAAAAAAGTAAGATTGTTAAAAATTGAACCAGGTAAATTTTATTGAACTTACCCCGGGTGAGGCTGCGACCGAGTAGACTAAATTGTTAATACCAAGGTTTTCAGTAATGAAAGCAGTGAAGCTGGGTACAGCGAAGCCTAACCGTTGACCACCAGTATCGATAGTAATTTCTACTGTCGTCTCTGTAAACTTTGGTACAGAACCATCATCAGTTGCTCGAACCCTCAACTGATAATAGAAAAATAATCAATATTTGATATAGTTTTAATATAATGTCACATAATTAGATAATTTAAAAAAGAATTTAAGAAATAAATATTGAAAGGATGTTTTGTTAGTTGCTAGTTAAAATTATGGTTTTATCTCCAATATCTAAAAAAAAAATTCTGATCAGTGTTTATCTTTTGTTTCATGGTTAAGTTAAACACATTTATCTATTCGATTTAACTGTATTATTGATAGGCAAAACTTACAATGTAGAAGAGTGGTGTTGAAGGCAGGGTCTTAACCAAAGTTACTTGACCATCCCTGGGATCCACATAGAAATAAGTTTCTGCTAATCCATCACCCACTGACGAGTAACTCACTTCATTGTTAGGAGCCTGGAATAATGAAAAGAAAAACATTGAGCCAATCTACTCCAGGCATATATGTTTATAGAACATAAAGGTGGGTTTTATAATATGAAGTGTAAAGTTTAATAATATGAAGTGTAAAGTTTAATATTTAAAGTGTATGATAAAATCAATGTGTTTATTTCCTAAAATCTTTGTCAATAGTGAAACTCTAATTCATTAAATAGAAGTCATTACATTATTTTCTTTGAACCTTCAGAACAGTTCTGAATGTATTTTAGGAGGCATAAAACAGCTAAATAAGAACTTACTGAGCGGTCTGCATCAGTGGCGTTAACAGAAGCCACAAATCGTGAGGGTATGGAATTAATAGGAATAATTTTACGGATAATTCCATGGGAGAACACTGGGTCTCTTAGATTTCTGTCCACGGTTATCTGAACAAGAGCTGTCGAGGTCAATGGTGGAATGCCACGGTCTTCAGCTAACAGTCTCAGCTGTAAAAAGATTTGAAAATTATGAATCTACAGGTCTGTCATAAGAAAATATAATTTTTATGTGTGCAAAAGTAAGATCCTAAAAAGGTGGATAAAAAAAAAAAGTTATACCTGTAAAACTTTTGAAATATACAAGTGAATGGCCAAATATCAAAGGGTTTTATTCTGATAAAAATATTTACATATAAAAATTGCAAGGAAAGATTCTTACCGTGTAGAATTCAGCCGTATCTCCTTGCAGCTGGGTTTGGTCAGTAACACGTATAACCGGGTTGGCAGAACTTAAATCTAGTTCAAAGAAAGTCTGGGCCGCTCCGTCGCCAATAGGTGTAAGGTCAATCAAGTTGAAAGGATTCTGAAATACAATAATGTCATAAGAATTGTATGTATCCCCTAAATATCAAATAGAATAATTAAGAGCAAATAATTATAAAAAAAAAACTATAAAGTATTCTGTTCAGGCTCTATATAACATTAATCTATAATTACTATCTATAAAACTGAAAGTGGAGGGGGGGTACTACAAGCAAAGTATAATAGGTTATGAAAATTACCCTTGTATCATCATCGGATAATGATATTTCTACTACAGATGTTCCGGTTAATGAGTTTTCAGGTATTTTTCGGTCATAAGGGTTGCCAAAGAAACGCGGTCTATTCAAATTCCTGTCCACCATCACTGTTACGGTCTCTGCTCTGGTGCATGGTAGGACTGGTGTACCGCGATCTTCGCAACGTACTTGTAACTAAAAGAAAAAAAAAAGAACAAAATTTTCACTTATCAAAAGTATACATTTTTAAGGTTGAATGCTGTATTCAGGCAATGGTTTTACATTAGCATACAGGTGAAATATACAAACAATTTTGTTACAAATCAATTATAGGATTCTTGGAATTTTATAGAAGATATCCATAATAATTCAGGCGATTTTGCCAAACAATTCCATACAAATCAAGACTTTTACGAATAGCAACTTTTTATTTTTCAAGTGAAGTTTCGATATCGATACTCCTAATGTTATCAAGCTGAAGCCTAACGTACGTTATAACATTATACTTGATAATGGTACTAGTATCTGTATCGAAACGTGGCTTGAAAAATACAAAAGTTATTTGTAAAAGTCTCAATTTGTAGGTCTAATCAACTTCTAAAAATGCCCCTGAAAGAGGTTGTTTAAACCATTCCATGTAAAACAGTTTTAAAAAAAGGTTAAAAAAAAAAAAAAATTAAAAAAAAATAGTCCACAAGATAGTTTCAACTAACCGTATAATTTTGCACAGTTAAACGATTAGGGTCTTGATAAAGTGATTGTTTTAGCTCAACTGCGCCGTTTTGTTGATTTACACGGAAATACTTCATTGCTTCGGTGTCACCAGTGAGGAAGAAGGAAGCTTCGTTAGCTGGAGACTGAAATAACAAAAAGATAAATGTATTAACTATAATTTTGATATAAATGAAAGAATTTATGTCTTCGATATACTTGTCCTTGACATTTGTTCTAACGGTTGTAATATCTATCACATCGACTAAGGATATAAAAAAAAAAAAAGAAAGGATAATGGTCTATAAAAAGGATTAAAATAAAAAAAAAGAAAAGTCTAAACTTACTGTGAGGTCATTATCAACAGCAGTTAGTCGATAGAACTCTTGTGCTAACGGCTGAGTTTCGAGAATACGAGCAAAGAAATTCTGCACTGCAAACCTTGGTGTTTGGAGGTTATTTGAGACAGACACTCTTACAATGGTGACGTCTTCAAGCGCTGGTTCACCATTATCATATGCAGACACAACAATCTGGTGAGAAACAGGAACACGTATAAAGTCAGTGGTGCAATTATTCAATGCGCTTCATTATGTAAAAAAAAAAAAAAATCAATAAATTGTATGATAGAAAAGTTTCTCACTTGTTAACAATCTGTTAAATAGTATAGGAAGGCTTTGTTCGATACATATCCGTACACAAGGGTTTCTTTATGAAAAGACAAATATCACTCCTTAGAACCATAAAGTAGATAACAAAAATACCATTTGTTAACACTAAATATTAAAATACTTACATCAAATGTGTCAACTGCAGTATTAAGGAGGCTTGATTTCAGAGTGATTAAACCTGAAGTAGGATTTATGTTGAAATAAGCTGGTGACTGGCCATCGCCAATGATGGCATACCTCACTTGGTTGAAATCAACCTGTAAAAACAAAAACAATATAGGAGCTAGAAATGTAAACAATTTTTTACAAGAAATTAAATTTAGGGAAACAAAAATTTGAACAGGCTTAATAAATCCAGAACAAAAATCAACCATTTGAAGAACTTAAAACAGAACATCAAAGTATTAAGGAGCAGTTCTCTGAAGAAAATGAAAGTGGACTTGGTTCTTACGGATGTATCGGAATCATTGGCGAAGACAGTTGTCACAGGGTTGTTGACAATGTGGTCTACTCGGATTGATGCCAAGTAAGGTTCCCCATAGAACACCGGAGAAGCATTGTTTCGAACCACCCGGATTGTAATAGTTAGGATGGGGCTGCTCAGGGCTGTTGGTAATCCAAAATCAGACACCACGGCGTTCAACTAAAAATAATATAAAATTATACATGTATCAGTACATTAGCAGTTTGTACTCTGAAGTCAGGAAATTAAAAATAGATATGTTAACCTGTTGCTTATAAATGCCAGTTAGCAAAGGAAGAACAGCCATGCTGAGTGGCTGGCAGTGTTGAATTTTATATGTAAATCACATTTGCTCCAACAGAATACTTATCAAAAACAAATTCATGCTCTTTGAATTGTATTATCTTTTCAGTCTAGATTTTATTAAAAATTCACACAGAAATTGGATGTAACTAATAGAAAACAGAAAATAAAAAAAAAGAAACCTACTGTATATGAGGAGACTCCTAATCCCACAAGCGAGCGTTTCACGCTTATTCCACCACTGTATTCATCCAGAGTGAATACATTAGATGGTGGTTGTAAGCGGAATCTAAGCGTATTGGCTGGAGGCTGTAAATAGAGAAATTGTAACATAATGAACCATAATAACTTTATTATACTGGGTTTATACAGTTACATTATTTGCTCTACCTTGTAATATTTCATACATATCAATCATACTTAAACATTCTGAACATACAATAATAATTTACATTTTATTATTAAAATATGGAGAAATTTTATTTTGATGCATTCCAATATGTAGATTGACTTGTATTTAAAATGGTTTTCCACACAGCCTAAGTTACCTTTGTATCAAAATCAACGGCATTCAGAGTAACAAAGTCCACCCCTGGGGATTGGGTTTCTGGTATTTCTGCAAACGTTGTTGGATTACGGAATTCAGGAGTATACAAGTTCCTGTTCACGTCAATGGTAACCGTGGCAGTGGAGATTAATGGGGGTGAACCTCCGTCCTCTACGACAATTGACACCTGTCGAGGAAACAAATATAGTGCATTGAAATATTTATATCATTCAGACATTTTGTTTGGAAGTGCGGGGAGCTGAATTCATAAAGTCTGGTGTGAGCTTTGTTTGGTGTAGCTCATTAGTCAGTACAGCTTTTTTTTTCTTTTTTTTTTAACACAAAATTAAGTAAAACAGTAAAATTCTTTAACAAATTTAACTAGTTAGAGTTGATTTTTTTTTTCCAAAAGGAATAATATAATGAATTTATGATAAATGTTAACTAGGGTTTCTTAACTAGATCATACCAGGTATTGGAGTGAAGAATCATCAGCAATTAGCTGTCGCACTCGAATAGCTCCAGTCCCTGGATTCAACATCTCGAAGAACACTGATCCAACGCCGCTGTTTTGCATGGTGAATGTAAACTGGTTGAAGGGATTCTATAATGGACAAATGTTGAATTAGAAGAAAAAAAAAAAAAAAAAAAAAAAAAAAAAAAAAAAAAA
>JAUELC010111265.1:0-11675 GCA_031471745.1 Cryptochiton stelleri
TCACAAAAAAAGTTAAATAAAACCTTGCTCTAGTGGAACCAGCCAGTCTTTCTTCCCAGTTGTGGGCAAAAATGTCACGTAATCTTTGTTTCACAAGCGACAGAAAAACTCGTACAGTTCCTATTCCCTTGTATAGCAAGGTTTTACCTACACCGATGTGAAAAAGTAGGTTTTTTAATTTTGTTACCCAGTTGTTTCTGTTTGTACCTATAGAATCGTGATACAAAGTAATGTATACTATTTTAGCAAGTTATCAGATTGTATTAGTTTTATCCAATATTTCACAATGTTGAGCATATTCTACCAGTAAACAGAGTTGTTCGTCCAATTTCACCATCAAAAATCATTTTGGGTTGTCGCTTTAACACATAGCAAGGACTTAGAAAATTGTAAATGCAATTTTGCAATGCAATCTGCGGGATTGAAGCCCCTCGGACATACCTCGGACTAATAGTTCATAATTGGTAAAATAAGTCTATCAAAAAACATCTAGGCGATGTTTTACATATATTCCTTGGAAATCAAATAGCAATTTGTTCATTTTGAACACGGCTTTCACTGCTTGACCAGAAAGTGTGTTTGCAACTTTAACAAAACAACCGCCTGTGGTAAATGTAACACCTACATATGATTGATTGATTGATGATATCAAGTCGTGAATCTGCATAATGGAAGTTGAGACTTTTTGGTAAAAACCTTTTCCAAAAACCATAACTTTACTGTGTTGACCATTAACAGTCATGCCATTTATCACAATAACTTTTAAAAATATTTAATGACTTCTGAAGCCCTTCTGCTGATTTTGAGAAAATACTTATGTCATCAGCATATAACAAAAGAAATATTTTTTGCAGATTGGCATTTACACATTCTGCATCTTTTAAGAACATTTCACCTTCAAGATCATTTAGTACATAGAAAACAAAAACGTTGACAATCAATCGCCTTGTTTTACAGCAAGAGTGCATAATATTACATCACTAATGTGATTGTTGAGTTTTACACGTGACTTTACAACGTTATACATAGATTTGATAACATTTAAAAGTTCGCGGCGAACGCCAATCTGAGAAAGTTTCTGCCAAAGTAGATCTCTTGCTTTGGAGAAGTCTATAAAAGCGGCATATAATTTACATTTGTGTGATAAAGTGAGCGAAATTAAATTATGTAATACAAAAATATTATCTATTGTGCTCATGCCTGATTATACAGGTGGAAGTGAATAGCATTTAAATGATTACCTAGAAAATGTGCACATCACGAACTTGTTAATTCTTTAGGCGCGACCAGATTAGCACAGCTACAATTCGATGTCGCTCAATGGTTAGCGCGTTGGACTGCTGATCCCCCTTCGATGTACCTGAACAGTTCAAGTCGACCAGTGGACGTTAGGTATATGAGTGAGTCACACGAGGGGACTCCGGCTATGGTAGGGGTCGTTTTTACTAGGTTTCTTCCGGTTTACCACCGTATGATAGTGGTAACCATCATGGTCATGATGATAGTGACAATGTTGTCTTAATAGCTTTGGCTGCAAGCCGATGATTTCTTTGTCAGGTCTTTCAAACAGATTGAAATTATCGCTCCTGATATATTTCACAGCTGATACCATTGGATCGTCGCTGAAAGTTGTCGTACTCAAGCATACTATATGTAAAGTAATTTAAAGTAGCGAGAAATATATGTGTAGTAAGTTATATCAGAGAAGACAATATCTTTGGTAGTTAAAAAAAAAACCCATCAGTGAATTAGAAATACGACAGTTTACCTGGAGTGTGATAAATTGTCACACGAAATGATTAAAATAAACAGAGAGAAATTCCTGCTAATCAAACATTGACATCAGATATATCTATAGAATGTTTCATTGATATTTGGCACAGAGACTATTCCAGTCTTTTATTGTCGGCTCTTGTTTGGATTATTATTGGCTAAGATTGGATAGGATATGCGACATGGACCATGCCCAGATTGTGACCAGTAAGTGAAGTATGTGATGATGGCGACAAATTGACAAGTAAATGATATTTGAAATGATATTGGACAGGTTTCCCAGGCTGAATAATCGTCTGTCATGTCGCACGTCGAGCGAGTTCTGAGTGAACAATCCTATAACACAGCGTATCTGTTAAGTTGAGGGAAGTTGACGTAAGTTGAACCAGTTGACATCCTTTGAAAGAAATGATTTCGCGAGTAGCAGTAAAGTTAAAGTAAAAATGGCATTGAAAATACGTATACAAACGTTAACAACGAATATCATTCCATAGTTTACGCGGACATATCCGACACATCTTGAACTGTAGATCACTTTCTGTCAACATTTTCTCCTTTAACTTCGTCTGCTTCAAGCTGATGGTCTCGGCCAGGTTTTTCAAATAGGAGAACAATCATAACTGTAAACATATTTCATGGGCACACTCGTAACTCCTATAAAAGTTAGAGGTAAGACAAATCAATACACTCTTCATCTCTCCAGTACTTGGCGTTATCAGTAAGTCTGCAAACATCTTTAACACTTTTACAAGACATGAACTGTATTGTACCGGTAAAGTCAGCAGAATTTATTGGGTACCTCGATGATAAACCACACTTATCTGCCTTGAACACATCGCGTGGACACGTAGTACTTTATGCTAGGATTTCTCAAGCAGTCATACAAACCATGTTATAATGTAAAGGCAGTTTGATCGCTGCATATAACCCTGGTGAGGTCAAACCGGTACAACTGAACACGTGACTGTGGTATGGACAAACATACAAAATTAGTTTGTAGAAAACTTTAAAAAAAGGTTTAAAAGATCTGTGTTTTAAATCCGCGATAAGACATAACATCTAAGCCAAACAAAACCATAATGATTTCTGATAATTAATGAAAAGAAGAGCAGAGAGGCTTGCAGCTGTTATACGATGTCGTCATTTAAATACTTTATTTTAATATTCTTGAATTGCTGCATCAAAATGATACATACAAACCATCTAACTGTGCAAAGGCAGTTCGATTGCTGTATATAACACTGATGAGATCAAACGGGTATGTGGTTGGATAACCAGCCAAAATAGTTTGCAGCATCAAACTGATATAATAATATTCCAAATGTTTGCGAAGTCATCTTTGTCAACCATGTATACATTTTCGAGATTCGAATGCTTGTCGTATAATGTAAGTAACACAATTTATTTTCGTACTACAGGATTCTTCATGTGGAAACAATCTGTCGGGTTATTCAGATTTACTAAACTATTTACATGGTAATTTGTCATTGGTTGAACACTGTGTAGTGGGTTATAAACAACTGTGTAGCTGATCATGGACAATGTCACTGGAACGGTTTGAATCAAAATGACACATGATTTAGAACATAAGACTCTGTATCAGCCAGGCTGCACACATCATAACACTGTCAGAAGACATTAATGACATCGTAACGGTGACGTGGACATGATTTATTGGGTACCGCAGTGATTAACCAGATTGATTTGACATGAAGACATCGCCCGAACAAATGGTACGGTATGCTAGAATTCCTTAAGCTGTCTTATATTTAACTTTGATCTTCGTGTTCAAAAGTAGTCGGCATCATGCTCGCTTCTTTGGATATTAGGAATGGTTTAAAACACTCTATTTGATGATTTGCAGACTGAGATAGGATAGACGCTATATGGCTTCCCTACTTCTCCATTGATCTTTGTACATCTTCCCTGCTGTCGCAGCTGAAGCCGAGGCTATTTCGCAAAGAATCGTCTTCAAAGGACCATTATCTGCAGGCGAATTACCCTACATTTCCAAGAGGTATTTGTAAGGGATAATTGATTATACCCAAATACAGCTCTTCTCGGGAATTCTCCAATTCAGATTAGCTAATGGCATGTATATTAAAAATGAAAATAAATACTACAAATGAGGCTATTTTTGATATTTGTAAAGCTAATTACAATTACATGAATTACATTTCAGATTACACTAATCAAACTGTACCAAGGCATTGTCAAATGAGAGAACAAAGTAAAATTACTACGGTACCCAATTGATTAATCACCAATGACATGAATACATCAATAATTTATACTGATCAATATTTGTACAGAAATAAGGAGCAAACAAAACAGTTGGTAAATTGAGGAAAAACACAAATACCCCATTGATTAACTAAACACTGATAATAGTTCTAGTTATAATGTGTGTTATATCTGCTGGGAAAACTGCTATTTACAAAACCTGTTCTTGTCGCTGACTATAATGACCTGACTGAGCAGCATTAGGGTACCCCAGCCTACCATTAAGATGTAATTTAGGAGATTCCAGGTAATAATGATCACGTCCAACTTACAAACAACCAAACAGATTTTTCTGATTTATGGATCAATAGACACCATATTGTCCAGTTTTGTGGAATATTGCTTAACTGAAACACGTTATTCATAATCTCATAGAGTGTGACATTATAAAAGTGGCAAAATATCACAATTATTTTAGACCGCCTCACAATTTGCAATTCACAACACATTGTAAATAAAAGTTAGAAACTCGTGCAATTAAATATTGTTAATATCGGTAACGGAGGCAACAATTATTTGAATTATAAATAATATGAATGTCAAATATGCAAAATAGCAGGGTATAGCTAAAAGTGTATTTCTATCAATAAATATTGTCTATAAATATAATTCATTATTTTAACATGTAAAATCACAAGGTAACATTTTTGAACCACGACTCCAGGCTAACCGTAAACACGGTTTGGAATCATCTTGTATATTCTAAAATATGAGAGCCATTCCAACAGCCAGCCCAATGAGTTATTGTTGTTGGTTTTGTCATTTCGTGATTGTAATGCAAATGTATGATGTCCACTTGTAATTATCGATTGAATATCTATGTAGCAGGTTGAGCATAACTGTATGCGCTACAAACCAGTCGCCCACAGGCATTTGCCAATTATTTTGATATCCGTGAGAATTACCATCTGACGTCAAGTCGTTTCCAAAAATTATACTAAATGGTATAGTGTCAACGCTAAAGTAAAAAACAAAATGCATGTCGTAACAATATTTAATTGTATTTAATATGTATTATTATCGAGTCACCAGAAATGTATGTCAATAAAGTTAGACTAAGTTAACACCCAATTTTGTCTAAATGTATGTAAGACATTTGTTGAAGACAATGTTCTACTTCATATTAAATAACCATTGTCCATACACCTTGCCTTTTGAGTCATTCAGGGATAATGATAACAATATAATGTTGTCTCCCTATGAACCACTATCAGGTGCAGATTGGAAAGTGGCCTTTTTGCACACCATACTTTCGTAATGGCAACAACCGCAAGTGGTGGGTAATATCTAGAAGAAATATACTATACTTTAGCGTCCATGTGTCAGGGTTTCACTTTGAGAAAGACTGGTAGCCTTCGCTTGGGAGAGAATTCGGATCATTCTATCTAGAGCCTGTTTAGCTCAGTCGGTTAGAGTGTCGAAAATGCTAACCCAGAGGTCCCGGGTTCGATCCCTGTTGAAAAAAGGCATGCACATTTTTCTTTCTCTACATTTATTAAATATATAATTGTACGCAAAGACCTGTGCCAGTATTAAAGGGTTATGGAAATGTTTCACCTGCAACTCACAACGTGTCTCAGTAATCTTCTTTTTTTAAACATCAAGGTGGCATACTGCAATTGTTAAAACTCTGGAAAAAAAAAAAGAAATGATTACCGGTATTTAATAAGTAACACGCGAAAATAGCAAATATTCTATGGTCCATTCATCACGGATGAAAACTATAGAACGTTATTTTCGAAAAATGTTAAAGTTGCCGTTTTTCTACACAATAAATATCAAGCAAAAGAATAAACAAACTAACTGTCGAATGTGTCTGCTCTACATCAATACTAGGTTAACGTGTCGAGCTCTGGTCCAATGTCTCTCATTTGTTAGTAAAACAAAAATATTTACAGCTAACGAACCGGCCCAATTCCACACGTAACCTGCTTTAAAGCAAGCAAGTAAAGTAATGTTGATTTCGGAAGACGCTTACTGACTGATAGAAAAATAAATGATTTAGAGGCAGACATTGTGGTTATAGTCTTTATATACGGATAAACACTGAGGGCTATTTTAAACTGATAGTTTTCCATATCAATTTCAACAAGCCTTAAAATACATTTGTCCTCGTCTGGGCGAACTGATGAGGTTATTTGTAAAGTGGAGCTAGACTGATACATATTCTATGACCGTCTGCTACATGCAAGAAGACCTATGTGTAATATCCACATTTTTTCCCCCTAACCCTCTGCCGATTATTTTCATGGTTAAGCTTGAAAACAAAATAACAAAATACCGTACATAGAGGTATGAATTGTTACACTGTTCGGTATGCCTTGTGGATATCCTTCGCGGATAGTATGATGCGGAATCATTTACATTTAATTCAAAGCGTAAACGTGACTATGACTCTTCGTTGTGCAGAGCAACTAATCATTTCAACATTGACAGAGAATCCTTGTATAAAACCTGTTTTCCGAAGCTATAGATCATGAAGCAACTGAGTGCGTTGATTGAATAAATCGATAGCCTAATAAAACTGGAACTTTGTAAAAAGAATGGAATGAACAGGTAATTTATCGCCAATTTTCGGCATCCAATTTAAACGTGTAGTGAATCGTTTCCTTTACGAGGCCTATTTAATCGCGAAAAGAGTTAACTGTGGATTCAAGATGACGCCTAAAGCGCAATGAAAGGGAAAAAACTTGATCAAAGTCCAAAGAAGTAAATACCAAATTGTCAATAATTGGTTTTATGTTGTGTGTTTTGTCGGAGATAAATTGCTTTGCGTAAGAAAACGTTTTCAGTACCACGAAACGTGTCCTGGATGAGCGTCATTTTAAACTAGACTGCCGTTGACGTTAAGTGTGCTACTTTCGGGGAAGTGCACAGTTCTGAAGGTCAAAAGTACAATGGTGTGAATATGCATGGTCACAAAATAAATTACTATTTTGGTATTTCAATCTGATTCATTGCGATTTCCGATATATGTTTCACTGAATGAAAATTAACGATGGTAGGAAATTAAAACCTTATCCAAAGTTCATTGTTTCATATAGCAGCTGGCAAATGGTTTGAAGAACACTGACATGTAAATTCATTTTCAGAATACCCGGGAATGTTAGTAAATAACTGACTATCTGTCGGGGGCTATGGACGGGCCTCTTACTGTATCTGAGATGGTATCCAATATAAAAAGGTTCATTATCTGTCGGGGACTGTGGATGGGCCCCTTACTGTACCTGATATAGTATCCAAATGTTCATTATCTGCAGGGGGTTGTGGACGGGGTTCTTACTGCATCCGAGATGGTATCCAATATAAAAAGGATCATTATCTGTTGCGGCCAGCTGGCGGGGTTCTTACTGTATCTGAGATGGTATCCAATATACAAAGGTTCATTATCTGCCGGGGGCTGTGGACAGGGTTCTTACTGTATCCGAGATGGTATTCGATATAAAAAGGTTCATTATTTGTCCGGGGCTGTGGTCGGTGTTTAAACTCTTTCAGAGCCATAGATTTTTTAAAAACATTAATCACATCGAGCCAGACTTGTCACTGCATTTGAACACTACAAATTAGACCGGCATAATAATAGTACACGAGTCAGTAGCCCATATTCGTTATTTTTCAACTATTAAACTTTACTGCAGTAATCTTATGTCTAGGTCTGAAGAATCTGAAAATATAGCTAATACTCTAGGATTGGCATTCAATCCCAGCATTTGTTTTGAATACCAGTTTGTCTAGGAGACAAAGATCATATTGGTTATCATAAAAATTGGAAACTAAAAGACAGGAATAAAGCGGAAACTAACTGTTTTAACTAGTGTTCAGGTCAATGCACGTGGGACCATTGCTCAACCAAACATTAATTTTGTACTGTATTACTCAGTTTTGCTTTTCCAATATCTATTCCGAGATGTAAGATTGTCAGCTTCACAATGGAAATCAACAAGTATTGTACGACTTCAACAAATAAATCAGGAAATGTCAAGGGTTATATTCCCAGTGTTATGAGTATAACAAATAAGTCAGTATCTTCGTTGACAGTTTCCAGACATTCACCCGGGGTCAGAATAGGCCCTCAGCATCCTTCGCGAGTCGTAAGAGGCGACTAAAAGAGACAAGAGGCCGTGGGTTGCATTCCGTCACGGGGGAGAATGAGATCCTGGTGACCGAGGGACTTTTGACTGGCACTAGGGTGCCATAAGGTCATCTAACCCCAAAATACGAGCAAGAGAAAGTTTTTGTTCGCCCATCCTCTGTCTCCTCTTCAGAACATTTATGAATACAATAGATTGGATAACCGCGAAGTTTGGCCGTACACCAAGCTCGCAGCGTCGATGTTAACGCTACATGTGACACAATCAATACGCCCAGAACAATTAGTGATGATAAAAATACAATGGTTTACTGTTGAATTGCGTTATACGTCTTTAGGGTTCAGTGATTCCTCGGATTGTGCGCCCGGGGTTTTCCTTTGTCTTCCAAGGGGTCCTTCTGCCGACCTCGGTTGAAAAAAAAAAATACTATTCATTATATTATTTCCAATCAATGATAATAATAAATGGGAACATGTTCCACATCAATTATCAGTTGCTCTTAGGGAACCCCTTAGGGCAGTCGGTTGAGCTCGCCACATCTTGGGTCGGAAGTGGATGGGCTGAAGCTATAGCTCGCTTCAAATGACTATCCATTTTTGTTGTTGTTGTATAACTGTTATCCAAAAAAGGTGGCGTTGAATGAATTGTCAGCATTTTAATGGGTAACGCATGTAAAATTCAAAATAGACAAAACGGTTTTACAGGACAGATCCATTTTAAAAGCACTTAAAGTCAGAAAAACACATATATATATAACTGTGGGTTATAGTCTCGACGAAAGGGAGAATGATCCAATTCTCTATGGGGGCTCACTGATCTATTTTGGCATGTTTTATCTTAAAACATTTTTCCCACAAAGTCTTTATCGCCTTTCTCTGATTCTCTGTTTTATGTTAACGACCGGTGTGTATTCTCCATTAAGACAAAAATAACAGTTTTTTTTTCCTAAGTCTTAGTTTGAGGAAGTTCTAGATTAAAAATTGATCCATTTTATAACATATCAATACTCTATTAGGAAGATCTTTGTCAGTTTATTCTCCCCCCATCCCCCTCCCCCCTCCCTTTGTTATAGTGAATTTTGTTTAATTCATATAAATGACATCGTTACTTTACGATGTATCCGGTTTAATGAAATTCTGTGTAAATCAATCCACTGGATAAAGCTAAGGAAAATCTCTTACATATTGAACTTATTTTACCGTCTCTGGAGTCAGATCTTGATACGTGTTTTCTTCCGTCTTCTTTTCATCTCTAAGTTATAAGAGATGATAATTTAAGAAAAAAATAAAAATAATTTGAAAGAATAGATACGAAATTAGTTAATCGCTCTAAAACACTCAAACTAGAACTCATATTCACTTTTCGGCTGCACTTTGCTAGCATCTATCTTTCATTAATTATTTATTATAAGTGGTTTTCTATGCCGCTTTATATATAACCAAAGATCCCGGGTTCGAATCCCGGTGGAGGCAAGCACATTTTTAACGATTGTTTACGTTGAATTCGAACAATAGTATGATTTATCCTAGGTCACACAAGCCTTGTATACCCATTGGAAATATATTTGAATTCAACGTAACTGCTTTTATTGATGAACAAAGTTCAAAACTTAAATCAAGGCCCTCAGAATTTGTTGAAAAAATATTAAGTTTGGGGGCGTATGTGACTTTGACTTGTATTCTTTTAAGCGGTATATTAGTATTAAATGTGGAGAAACTGTCAATGTAAAGGAATTATCTCGATTAGAGTTCTGTGACTCCCACTCAGACAAGATAAATGGTCAATGGAGAATCAAAAGTGTTGGTACAAATACTTAAACTTATTTCATGCCAACTTCCTCTCTCCCCAAATTATTTGCCTTTGAACGCACAGTTTAGGTTGAGTTATTTGTAAAGCATTGTCACAAATTAAAAAAAAAACACCGATGTGAACCTCACTGATTACTTATATATTTTTAAGATCAATATTTTGGACTGACTGACATGTCTCAAAAAAATCCTTCGTCTCCTGTCTCAGAAGCCGCCAGGTAATTAGGGCAATTAGCACCTTTGGGTGCGTATCAGTAGTCCGACACTTCACAAGTCCGTACACCACTAGTCGGACAGCCAACTAGTCCGACAGCTCACAAGACCAACATTCCCACAAGACTGATAGCCCAATAGTCCGACAAGGTGTGACACACCACTAGTCCGACAGCCCACTAGCCTGACACCCCACAAGTCCGACAAGTAATTTTGTGATAGTTGGGGATATACCATCAATGGAACTTTTTTCGTTAAGCATAACATCACTGAGTTTTACTGGTTACTTCGCTAATTATTTATATAATTTAATATTATTTTATGTGAACGTGATTTGTTTTATTTTTAAACACTATATTTCATTATGTTGTCTGCCATGTAATATTAAGCTCGGAGGTATAATATGGGTAGACATTCACCCAGGTACACATCGATGTAGATCTAATTCAATTCAACAGGCTAGAGCTAGGTAAAATTGTCACATTTGTAACCTCCCGAGATCCCGTTGTAACCGTAACATCGCTTATTGTATCCATAAACACACATTGCTGTTGTAAATGGTCTGGGTGGGGCGTCGGACTAATGGGGTATCGGACTTACGAACGCCTCTCGCAGTTTTGACACTTTTTGTGTGACAGTAAAAGAAGAGTGTTTATGAGCAGTCTGTAGCTGACAAATATGCCTTTACAGCTTGTTCCTTTTGGGCGAAATGTTATACACATGAACTATTGTAAATGTGTTTTATGGATTACTTTCAATGATAAAACAAGATATATAGTAACGATAATTACTGTCCATACGGTTTTGGTGAAAAAATAAAAGCCGTTTGCAAATATAATACATATTATACGCCTTGCGGTTTTAGGTAAGCTTCTGACTATTAACGAATACTCAGTCGTCTTTTTTAGGGCGCAAGACTGATTTTAATTACATTAAGTTTTGTGTTTCCTTGTGATCTATTTTCTTATTCGAGGTTGAATAAGTTATTGTAAGGATAGCTGACACACGTTACTCTCCCATAATAAATTGATTGATTGATTGTTGTTTAATGCCAAATTGAGCGGTGTTTCAGCTACGCTGTGGCGTGAACATTTTACAATTACAATTTACAAATATATTATACAGGTTTGTTAATCATTAT
Organism: Cryptochiton stelleri; assembly: GCA_031471745.1. Lineage (NCBI taxonomy): Eukaryota > Metazoa > Mollusca > Polyplacophora > Chitonida > Mopaliidae > Cryptochiton > Cryptochiton stelleri. The sequence goes on from JAUELC010111265.1 coordinate 11,310, forward strand.
TGCAATCCTCAGCACCAGAGGCCATACATCAAAAAGTAAATGAAATAAGCTGAACAGGACAGACAGTTTTAATTTTTTTTTATATAATTATGTCATGGAATAAAACATTTTCATTTCAGCTGTAAAAATTGAGCATCTATGATGTTTAAAAATATTTCAATTACAATAATTTAAATTAAAGTTTATGATACCCACCAATCAGATTAAGAAATCTGATGACAATATTGCTAACAATGCTGTCAAACAAATGTAGAACTGTCGCCTAACAGTGGCGAAGTCAACACAATGAACTAGTATGTGTTTGATGTCGTACAGGCAGTCACAAATTACACACTTTGGAGGATGTTCTTTAACAAGAAGAAACCT
>JAUELC010111376.1:0-11675 GCA_031471745.1 Cryptochiton stelleri
CATATAGGTCAATAAAGAAAACTGCTACAAGAATATACATGTAGCTGTGTCATTTAAAACTAAAACATCGATACCTTGAGAAACTACACACTCAATTGTTTGATCTACCTAACGGGGACTTGTCTTTTGACGGCTTCCGAACACTAAAGAATAACATTGTTTACGTGACTTGAAAACACGGAAATATCAAGTGCACATGCGCAGAACACAAGGTTAACGCACGTTGTAATGTTTTCATTGCTTGCTTCACATTCGGTGACGTTTCAAAGGATGAGACATTTCTTAAAACAAAGCCATCGCTATAAACTTTTGCATAAGCGCAAATAAGCTTAAGGCCTCTTTTTTGCGGAGCTCAGTTATTTATGACAAGTTGACATTTCCAATTTGGCAGTCATTGAACTTGCCGAAGTTACTGTCAGACTTCCCTCGTGGTCAACATCAACAAAATTCGACATCAGCGCATGGAAATCGTGATGTTCTGCATCTTCTTTCAAACAAATACCGTAGACGGAGTGCAGATAAGAAAAATTTGTCATCCTTCACAAACCAGCAAGATTTCCTCTTCAGACAAGTAATTTTAAATGGTTTATTTTTATATTATAAAAGCTTAATGGACTATATAAGCCGAGTATATATAATTAATTTACTTCTGGTATAAATTAAGATTAGGCCGGTTATTCGACTGATTTTTGAGATGCTGTTTTTTTGTCAATCTGACATAATGTGAAAACGAGAATATTAAGTCGAATCTAGAATTTCTCAGATTGATAATGTCAATTTGAATGATGGCCATTTAATGAATTTAAAAATATTAGTTGAAGCTGAAATTATTCGTTTGAAGCTTTATATTAAAAATATTGCTCTTGTAATTTCAGCTGTTTGATTTTAAGTCATACACATATACCTACTTACTAGCCGATAGAACATCAAAAGAGGCAGTCTTGATCGACCCTGTGTTAGAACTTGTGGACAGAGATGTACAGTTAGTGAAAGAGCTGGATCTCAAACTTAAATACGCAGGTCAGATTAATTAACTTTCTGAGCAGCAAATAGTATACACCTGCAGACTTCAACACCCACAACCTATTGTTTTAATGGGTTTTTAAAAGAGACAAAGTTGGCACTAGCTTGTAAAGAAATGATTGGACCTCTGATAAACATCAGCAGTGTAACAAACTGTGTGACATGTGTTTAGTACTGTGATAAATATCAGTAAATCATTCTGATTACGACAAATCACATAATTAATTGTGTGGATAAACCGTATAGTAGCTAAATCAAGAAAATAATTTCAAAAAGAGGTTTAGAAAAATGGCTTTGATTTTCCCATTTAAAGCTGACTTGATATGATAAAGAAAGTGTGTTTTACTTAAATATCTAAACACTTTATATATCTTTGTACATGATGTTACTGATTCTGACCGTGTGATTTATTATATTCATACAGTGAATACGCATGTCCACGCTGACCATATCACTGGATCTGGAGCGATTAAGAAAAGGATTAGAGATTGTCAAAGTGTGATTGCTGAAGTCAGCGGGGCTAAGGCAGATGTGAAGATTAATGATGGAGATAATATCAAGTTTGGTAACTTCCAGTTAGAATGTAGGAACACACCCGGACATACAAATGGTGGGTGCTTGGAAGCTGTCCTCAAGACTAGAACACTTAAACATAGCAAGTTTGGCGTATGGTCTTACACTGGGACAGTGGTCACAATGGTGGGCAGATGATTTCATGTTTGTTTGGCATGGTATCACATACATGTTGACATTCTGAACCACCAGTCTCGGAGCCACTTTCACAGCAATTTTACACAGCCACATATAGTTTAACCTGACGTAATTTTGTTGTACAATATTTAATGACATAGTGATTGACAGTTACTTGACTTGTTTTGACCCCGATGGTTTAGAGCACACAGTCAGGTATAGCTTCTGGAACAAAACACCAAACACATTACAAATGAAATTAAAGTAATTTATATATTTTGTGAATTTTACAAATATTGTGGTGTAATGTCTATATTTAGCACTTGGCACAGGACACTGTTTTGTACTTGGAGTATAACTGTTTTCATAGTTTCCAGTACATTATTATCACTTTTATTATAAAGTTACTATAAATTAATGCATATGTTTTAAAAATATGATGTTATACTGGTAAAACCAACAAATAAGCAACTTTTTTTCTCACTTTTATAGATGTAATGATGTTATAAATTGAAAATTTTGTTATACAATTGGAGAAGTATATTTTTTACAGGTTGCATGACATATGTATGGCATGAGAAAGCTTTGGCCTTCACAGGAGATGCTCTGCTCATTAGAGGCTGTGGTAGAACAGATTTCCAGCAAGGTAATTCTGCGATGTTAGACTAAGATTTCACAAAGCAGTTTATCACTTCAATAAAAATGTTAAAATTCCCTAAAATATTTTAAATTTGTACAATGACTATCTCCATGCAACTAAGTATTTGATAGTTGTGTAATCCTATGTAATATATTACACATAAGTCAGAAATTAGGGTATTTATTGAAATCGACTCATTCAAACTAACTTGTTCATGTGTTTGTTCATCAGCTACATGTATATGGCTAGGCTGTCTCTTATATACTTCCAGTTGTAAGGTACAAATTCACCGAATGTGGTGACATTGTCATTTTGATTTTATTTTCATTCCAGGTGACTCTGGGGCCCTGTATGATTCAGTTCACACTAAAATCCTCTCTTTACCTGGTCATTTTCTTCTCTATCCAGCTCATGATTATACAGGTAACATTTATCTCACATAGAGTAGTGGTAGTAAGTGGCAGGGCTATAAATGAATATCTTACTCGTATTGCAGCATATACATCTAGAAGTCACTTAGCCAATTCATAAAAAAGTAGATTTTTGGTCCAAACCTTGGACGAGTCAATCTTTAAACTTAAAAAAAGGGAAGTTGTTTCTTCCTCTTTGGTACTCAGCGTTATGGGGTAAGAGAGCAGATTGGCTGGCATGATTTCACATTACCGTGACTCACGGACTGGGTGGGGTATTGCCCTGGGTATGTTCAATTGAAGCATCCACATTGGATGCAGCAGGAGACACAGACTTTGTTGGAATGACCTGTCAGTCACTTTAAAAATAGCCAGCACAAATTTTTTTCTGGTTACTACTGTCAAAATGACGAACTCTAGCAAGCGCTTTAATTAGACTCAAGGCTGTACTTACCTAAACCTTCCCTGGTTTAGTGACCGTATGAAGGCCTGGTGACCTGGTTGCCACACTGCAATTTGTTTGGCTGGAGTATGATTGATGCATACACTGGTGTAGCTCTATTGGGCTTGTTTGTAAGGATTCTACGGAATGCATAATAACTTAGCCCGTTTAGTAATAAAAATGAGATCTTACGTAGGGCTTCGTTTTTAGGCATTCCATAGAATCCAGTATTTACAAGACAACCCGAACACTGGTGAGGCTATTTTGAGTGAATAATATCTATTTCCAACAGTATGATGTAATTCCAAATGTGACGTAATTTGATGTTGGATGACAATGTTTTTCTGCCGTGGCATAATTGTAAAGACTGTTTTTTGACATAAAACAATTGTGTAATTTAAAAACCCTCATTTATGATTGAATGTTTGACCTGTCCATTGATTACTATTTATTTTATTGATTGTCTGAAGAATATTATCTGCAGATAGAGTGTAGATCATTTGATAGTCATGAGAAGAAAACAAGAATATATTAGAGAAAAAGATAAGTCCACAGTGATAAATTTAATCTATGAATTTATGTATTTATGAAATTTTTTATCAAAAGGTCAAACATCTACAAGTGTGGATGATGAGATACAGAACAATAGACGACTTCGGAAATCCAAAGATGACTTTATAAAGGGCATGAAAGAGCTGAATCTGCCTTATCCCAAACAGATAGGTATGTTCAAAACTACAGTTCAAACAGTGGTTGATAGAGGTCACAACGTCAAACAAATATTGAGGGAGTTTGCTAGATTTTACATCTTTGGATTCGTCAAAAATTAAGTTGACCGTTTACATTCTTTGTCTGATTCCATCACCAAAATATTATAAAGTAACTTTAATGCATACGTTTTAAAAGCATTCTGTTATACTGGTAAAATCAATAAATAAGCAACCTGTTTATTTGGTAAAATCGTGAAACAGAGGTAACATGTTCATACATGTATGTCTATTGAAGATATTTTAAAATAAAAGGCAGTATTAAAAATCAATATACATTTCTAATTAAACTGTATGTATTGTTATCTGACATAAAAAGAATTTAATTACATTCCTTCAGTTTGTTAGATACATAGTGCAGAATATAACATTTACTCGCTGTACTGCAAGAAAAACATGGCATCCATTTTATCAGTGAGCCTCAATATAATCAATACATTTCAACAACTTGTCATGGGCGGTTGGGAGCTAAAGGGAAACATGAAGCTGTTGTGGTGTCCTGGTGTTCTTTGATTGTCTTGTATCTTGTCATTGTTTGTTGCCAGTGGCGTCGAGGGTGATTTCCTTCACCCAATCGGGCTGGCATGCCGGAGTGAAATAACCTTAAGTACGGCGTAAAACCCCAATCAAACAAACAATCAACAACTTGTCATTTGAAAATCTACTACTAATGTCAGAGCACGGGGAATAACTATGCTGCTGCATATTTACCAATGTGATAAATTGATATTGATGGTACACTGAGGCAATTATGTTAACTACAATAACTGATATAATCAGTTGTATACGACACAAGTAGTGTAATTCTGAACACAGTGAAGTTCATATCTGCTGGACATTTCCACACTTTAGACAAAAATAAAGTGTTGAAACGTCAAGCAAATATGAAGTTTTCAGAATTAGAATACTCGTATCTTAACAACTCCATGTTTCAATGTTTGACTGTCATTGATACCCTAAATGGGCATTGCAAATATCATTGGGTGTCGGTGATGCTCACAGCACTATTCGGCTCCACAAAGCTTTTTAGTAATAGTTTTCTTCAGTGCCGCTTTTCTTGTGGTTATATACTGTAGCAGCTGTTTAAAAAGTCCATGTTTGTGAAAATTTGGTCAGAAATGGAAATTGAATAAAGGTATTTGAATGAAAGTATGTCACGTCGTTCTAATTGCTAAGAAAAAATTGTTTACATTTTATAATAGCATCTTTATTAATTTCCTACTTTTCAGATCGTGCACTTCCAGCAAATTTGGTGTGTGGAATATTTGATGAGCCGTCTTCTTCAAATTGAAGTTTCATAGATAAATGCTGCAAGCATTCCTATCGTTAAATGGTACATGCCATAGCACAGATGACACCGATAGATCTGATTTATTCATAATTGCGACATGATTGAATTCCTTTCAAGTTTTTCATTTTTAATATTTAAAAATGTAAAAAACAATTTTACAGGCGAATCATGTTCCATTGTGACCACTATAATTTAATATGGCACTGTTTTCTGTGTAATAGAATATTCCAGTGTGACAGCAGGGTGGCATGGACTGTGTCCCATCACATGAAGAAATTGTCATTGTAAAAGTGAAATAACCATTTACCATCAAGCGAACAAACAATTAAATGCATTTTACCTATCTATTTTTATCCAATAAATTTTTGCATACAGTATACCCCCCAAATGCAATAATGTTGTTCTTTACATTAACCAATTCTGTAACTTTCAATGGTGAAGCAAATTGTGTGGATTCAATTAGCGTGCCGGGTGACTCCAAGAGTTAATAGCAGCTGGGAAATTTTGAGCTGTTAATTTACCTAAGAAAACTGTGTCCTTTCTCTTAGTAACATATATTTTATAATATATTTAAACAAAAATGTTTCAAGAGATATGATTTGTGTACAACGTTCATGAATGAGATGAGCCTGTTCTTATTTAGATTTTTATATTTTTCAAACATTTGAGCAGTGTCCAGCCTTCCAGCTGCTTAGCCTGAAGAGAACAAATCCTGGGGACGATTCCACAAAATGTTTTCTGACGTAAGTCAAAATTTGAAATGCTCTTAAATGACTTATTTTTAAATTTAAAAATATAAAATTTTGTGATTATTAACTTCATACCACTAAGTCATCCATAGAGACAAAAAAAAAGTCAGATTAACATGTAAAATTAGTTCCTCAAAATTTTGATTTAAGTCAGTAAATGCTTTGTGGAATGCATTAACCTGACTATAGGGTGCATGGTGGTACAGAACAAACAAGAAATGTGAAATAGTTGTCATGGTGCCTAGCCCTTATGTCTGAGAATAAACATCATGCAACATTTTCGATTTTTTTTCACAAAATCATGTGATATGAACATATTCTCTCTGATTTGATTTGCTCTCGAGTTTTATCCAAACCAGTTTTGGTGTTGAGCGACCGAATACCATAGTGTAAACACTACAAGTATATTGTACTTTACCATTAACCAGTTCTATAACTAAGCATGATTTTATTTCATATGCCTGCTCGTATCGTACCAGACTTACCTGTTGAGCAAAATTAATCGATATAATCTTTTAGAACAAATCTTATGTAGCTATTGGTATATATCATATTACATATATAAATGCTTATTCGCTGATAAAAGATATCATTTGATATTTTTATACATTTTTCTAATATATTCAGCGGCAGTGTAACTTGGGCAAGCCAAATCTGAAAAGGTACTGTCCTGTTGTATTTAAGTTGACAATGCCACATTAAAGCTGAAATGATGAGCCTAACCCTGAATACTTTTTTTTCCGTTTTGCCTTGAAAAAAAAGAGATGGTTGCTGTTTAAATTTTGTTTTTATAGGAATCATACTTTAGGGAATAGGTAAATGCTTTAGCAGGTAGACATGTACAAATTTTAAGTCTAATGTAAACATGCTCAGCCTCCAGGTACAGTCTGTTTAGGCCACAATTTTTATGTTGCAAATTTCAAATTTTTCGTCATTTTCCCATCTGGTAAAAAAACATCATATTCTATTTTGTTTTTGGGGTTAGTGTATTTTATTTATGATGCAGGACAGTTAAAGCGTATAAATGAGTTTTAAATCTGCCCTGGTCATTTCAGCTTTGAACGTGCAGAGGGAATTCTTGGTATCAACATTATTGTATATTTTCCAGCATATTTGTAGCGCTTACTGGGTGAAATTATTCAACTTTCATGAAAAATAAATGCTGCTTTCATTATAACATTTGCTTGGATTTAATTTTTTTCTACTGAACTGACTTATCAATTATTTAAAAAAAACTTTGAAACAACTTGAAAGCGCTATGATATGGTAACATGAAGCGACGGATTGAAGGTTTTCCCCTGCTGAAGACACATATATCATAAAACAAAGCCTAAAGGTTTGTCTCATAGACACACTATCATCAGAATCATTATTCTGAATCTTGCTGTCTATCAGCCTTTTTATAAGCAGTACAAGAATGTCCGATTTCCCCAATTTGGCTTATTTTCCATCAAAATGGCTACTGTAAATCACCTACAATTTCGCCCATGAATGACTGTCACCTTTTTGCAAGTCGTGAAAGTATTATAGCATATAAACAAATACATTTATGTTTTCTGTAAAATCCTGATCCTCCCCAATGCAAAATTGTTAGATATTATTTCCAAGTCCCTTAAATAGCTTCCAATGTAGTATTTTTATGGTAAAAATTTTAGGTGATGTAGGAAGGTGACAAAGATTGATGGTTAAAATTCTTCTCTTGATTAGAAAAAAATAGACGGCAAGATTAAAATGAATGGTCTTGAGGATACAGAGCTTCGTACATACATCAGCTTCATTTGAATGTGTCTTAGGCATGCCACAATCTTGTTGGTCCATTTTAAACCTGGTCCAATAGAGCTGACTGAAATTAAACTGGTGTTTTACACCATTTTTGCAAGCAGGTGAAAAATGATCAGTTATTTTGTCAAACATCTTACTAGATTGTTCTGCAGGCCACTTGAACCCAAAGTTAAACTCCAGTTATCAGTGAGTCTGAAGAGGATTGTTGTTTATTTCAGAGTTTGATAGATTCGGTGAATTCAATACATACTGATAATGACATCTCTGCAAAATAATTTTTCAATATAGCATAAAATACCAATGCTTACACATTGACAGATGTTACATGGTGGAAAAGTGAGACATTTATATTAAGCTGTATAATAAAAACACTAGTTAAACAACAGAACCTAACTCCATTCCTAAAGGATTCACGACAGAATACAAATTGTAAGGTCAAAAGTTGATATAATTAGTATCACAGGTTGTCATCACAATACAGATAAAAGTATGGCATTTACATATAAACGTAGAGTTATCACAGTAGTGGTGAATACTGCTACACTTCTTAACAACTTACTGTTACGTTAATAATGAGTTTTAAACTCTACAAGAACCACATAACTGTTCAGTAGTTATACTTGTATTTCAATGTCTATTGTCATCTTTCTTCTGACTGACAGGACATATGATGAAAAGTCCAATTAAAATCCTCTTGGATATAAAATCATATTTGTTTAAGAGCAGTTCTCAAACTTTAAAGACATACTGCTCAAACCACACTGGTCACTAACAATGACTGTTCCAGAATCGTACAAACAAAATTGCACTTTGAAAGCCCAAGAGTCTTCACTTGATGTGTGTTAGAACATATCTGTGTTTAAGAGGAGTCTGGGGTCTCTAATTGTTGAATCTCTTGCACCGCTTGAAGAGTTTCAGAAAATATTGTGTTGTCTCGGGTTTGTGATAAAGATGCTGGTGCTGATCTCATTCGTCTTTCACGAGATCCTAAATCTTTCTGAAAGTTAAATCATCAAAAGAGAAAATTAGTATTAAATATTACAAATAACAGGCATGAAATACATCAATATGGATTGTTTTTTAGCGTAATACAAATCTATTGCTATAGGACGTCCTGAAATTGTTTTTGTTTGTTTGATATTGACGGTACACGTGGGAGTACTAGAAAGATAATCAATGCACAGTAATTACTTTCATATTAGAGTATATATTTCAGTACCAATCTGATTAAAATCAGATCTTACTTTAGCTCCCCAGTATTTTATTGTCGCTATAGTAGATCGGAGGACATCGTATAGCAAACGGTGTCGATTGTTTGACCAATCACAGATCCGCTTATCAACATTTGTAAAGCAAGCATAAGGAAGTATTGGTTTATCAGCCTCATGTTAAGTGGTTTTTCATTGGACAATTTTTACATTGACCGTTGATAAACCCCACAGTACCTGAGGTCATTGAACATCGTTTACTATAGGATTACGTCAGATCTACATAGCAACAACTAAAATACAATTATTTATTCTGTCACAAACCTTTGTTTTTCCTATTTCTGATATTTCCACAGTTCACAAAATGGTCAGAAGTTCACCTTCTATTACTATACTTGTAATTTTCTAACCTTGATCCTGTCCTGTCTTTGTCTCTGCAGTCTTCTCAAATCATCCTCTCGACTTTGAGAAAGTTTGTTCAATCTCTGAACTTCTTCCATCTTCTCAATCGTCTTAGCTCTCATCAAACATGCCTGCAGAGCTTAAATATTTATTTAAAAAAAACAACACTTTAAGTATTTGTATGGTAGGTAACATTTTTAGATAGGCCTACAATCAATGTACTTTGAAAATGAGAGGGCTTTCAGTGTATCCTTTATCCAAAAGGTTATAATCCACATTTTATGCTTTATTTTCACATTGATTGGCCAATAGAGAAGACTGACCACAATATCAGTTTCATGCATTCAGAAACTGAAGCAGATGGTAATTTTGTCTGTGAGGAACAGGGACTTATCCAGAAATGGATATCTGAGTGTCTCGCTAAAATATTGTTACGGGAAACTCAAGTGCAGATCTTAAAGCACTAAGAGCGTAATAATATTTCTTTAAAAAAGTTAATTTATATAAAAGCAGAAGATTGGTATTTTTTTCACTAAATTTTTTCACAAAAATATAGTTCACTGCAATTTATGTCAAAGTTAGTATGTGTCTTCTGACTTCCTTATCTATCTTAAACTGGATGAGATTAGAGAATTCTATTGGCAGGGCCAGCATAAGTCAATGCAGGGCCGGATTGGAAACCGGTTTAGTGAATTTTTGGATAAGTGCTCTTTGACTGTCAAAAAAATACAATACCTTAACAGCCCGTTGGACGTAAATTTTACATTTTAATTTAAAGTAGAGTAATCATACCTGTGGAATCTTCCTTGGGAACTGTATGTGCTCGATTCACACCTGTAATGATAAACAAATATTGGTGATTTACAGTAGCTTGCATATAATAAGTAAGGGTTAGAACATGAGCTCATGGTGTTTCAGACGGGGTAGAAACCGCTTGGACAAGGTGATATGACATATCGAGGTCCTAGCCAGAGGGATGTCATATCACCTTGACCAAGCGCTCTATATAAGCTACATATAAGCTACTGATAAAATGGCCCTATTGTTTGCCGCGAGCGCTTCTTTTCACGTATTACCAGGTTTTGAAAAATATTGCATTCATTGATTTAAAATGTTACATTGAAGCATAGATTTTAACGTTTATAACTATTGCAATATTTTTTAGTGATATTTTGTCGGACTGAAACTGGCAGTACTTCATTTAAGGCGACACCAAATTTAGTTTTCCTCTAGCTACAAAGAAGACGCGTCTTGCTTTTTCGCGTATTACCATGTTTCTCGAACAGCAGTGTATGGTTATGGGTGTATATCTCTGTATTAACCGGTGTACAACATCAAGATAGACACCTGTTATCACAAAGTGCAGTACAAAAAAAACGGGTAATAAACGAAAAAAAAAACACTCGCGGCAAACAATAGGGCCAGTATGTAAGAAGGTATATGAGCTTGACAGGAATGAGGATGGTGCCCAGCTAGTCTTGGCATGACTGAAAGTAAACCTATCTGATGTTCTCCACTTTTGGTCATAGCAGATCCTAGCCCTTTTTAAAGGCCTCTGACTAATTAATGTGACTTTTGATATACATCATTTGGACATTGACAACTATATAAATGACAAGACGTCAGTGTCCTTTCCTTGCACTCACATTGCAGAGTGTAATTTGCAATGACTGCTGACCGCACGTTTTAAAACGAAACTAAAGAAAAGATTGATCGAATTACTCTCTTTAACCTGCAAGGCTGTGAAGTAATACTTATAATGAATCATCCACCTCCAAATTTGTCTACATTTCACACAGTTTTATTCAATTTGAGAGGAATGTTGTTGCAGAACTGGCAAGCGAACTATTGTGACAGTTCCTTTTCAATATACAAAAACCCGGACCGAAAGCTGAAAAATGATAACAAAACGCACTTCTCACAATTAAACGAATATGACAAACAAAGTTTGGAGGTGGATGATTCATTAATACTATTTCTTCACAGCCTGACAGTTTGAAGTGAGTAATTCTATCAATTCGTAATATATTTATGTTTGAAGACGTGCCAGTGCGATCAGCAGTCATCGCAAATTGCACTCTATAACGTGCGTTTTTCTCCTTACAGTGTAAAGAAAGAAATCAGATGTCATACCAATGTCCGTCCAAATGTAGTGACAGTTGGTCATTCTCCTATTGATATTTAATATTTTTTAAATATTTGATTGACAGAGAGTGACAGTGAATAAGCCCGAGCAAAGCTTCGCTTCTCGTGACCTATAACGCAGCTTAC
>JAUELC010111487.1:0-11673 GCA_031471745.1 Cryptochiton stelleri
GACGTTAGCCTTCTAAGGAAGGTCGATTAATTAACCAACAAGATTCTCATTAATTTATGTTTCTTGTTATAACGTTCCGATTTAGATTTCCAAAATTAATTAGGTTGAGCTGATTGGTGTAATTGTATCTTATAAATACGTGTATCAAACAGAGACTAGTGACACATTAGATACGGAAAGTATACAATATACAGAAAATGCACTAAGTTATTTACAAATTGTATTTACAAATGTGAAGTGATACAGTCGCCTCAAAATTATGTATTTGTGTGATAGAATATTTAATTGAGGGACTAGAGCCTTTCAAATCTCGGTCCCGCTCTTTTAAGATTCATAATGTTAACTCCTCTCATGCATGACCTGACCTTCTTGAATCAAAGGCTTTGCAGATATAAATCAGAAAAAAATAGACCGTCCTTTTTAAGTTCAATTCGAATTATGGTGATTTTTCTCGGCTCGTACAATAAGCGCACGATTTTTTCGAGCTCTTACAAACTCTGATTCCAATTGGTTATTTTTTATTTAAATTATTTACTAACTACAAATTTTCGTTATAGAGGCATTCGGAATTTGCTGAAAAAAAATAATTTTGAGCGGCCATGTCATACGGTCGTCTCTAATCACACTACCAGAACGAGAAACAAAGTCACAATATTATACGAACAAATGATTGATAAAAACAATGATTCTTGTTGTATTTAATATCCGTTTTATGATAAGTGTTTGCTTAAGGTTTCATTTACAGGATGCTCGGTTATACTCGGCAATTAAGTTGCTGCACGAAAGATTGTGTTGATTACTCGAGGGAAAAACTTTAGCCATGCTGAAGCTCTGCTACATAAACTTCATGTGGATGTCTTTAACGGCGGATTTCAATTCCAGATCACTGTTTCATTGGCAGTAGGGTTCCCCCCGGTCTGATGCCGATTAAATGTACCCTATCCTATAGAAAAAAACAACACTCTCAGTTAGTATCGTTCCTTGAAAGGGCTGTTAATGATATGAAAATATAGAATCGAAGATTCCATGGGTAAATTCTATAGGCCTATGGACTATCAACAAAAATATATATGAAGAAATTATTTTTAAGGTGATTAGTTACAGTACAAATATTTGTTACAGAAATGCCTTGAATTGAATTCAGTGCAGCTTGAAAGTACCATACATTTAATGACAATAACAAATAATCCTCACTGACAGAAAATGGCTAGAGATCTGAATTCAACTGACGTCGCTAAATGAAAAAAGTATTCCTTAAAGCTGTGGTTACAGTTTTTGTTCGTATTTGTTCTAACAATGGAGATGCAAATCAACTTATTCAGACTGACCCATAAAACTGTGTTGATGTATAAATATTTGTGGACATATTAATATATATTTTAGTCATTGATTTGTACCCACCGGCTTTTTACATCCAGGCGAAAAGAACCAAGAATACTTGTCAGCAGACCATTTACCTTTTGTTCTGATAGTCGACTGTATTTAACATTGTCTGCTCAGAGAGAATATCACAATATATAGACAGGTCTTCAGTTAACAGAGATCGAGTTAAACATGTTCTATAACCGAGTGCTCTTATGTTACAAATTTGCATCCAAAAGCAACGACGACAATAGTATTGTCGTCGCAATAGAATATCTGGCTGTATCTGACACCATCAATCCATATAAGGTACAAGGTAGCTCTTCAAGCGCTGATAGACTCTTTCAATTTAATCTCTTTAAGAAATCATATAAACGTTCTGATATTGATGTCTATGTGAATCTCAGGGCTAATCTTCCATCCCAAGGGCCATCAGCAATCTATATTCCTTTACCAGATGTAATGTGTCAACTGACTTTCTACACTTATTAAAGTTCTCTGCGTGCTGATGGATTTATTGTGTACTTGATTAAACCAGTTAAAACCTTGACAACGGTTATTCCTAATGTTTTGAAAACAAAAAACCCACGATATGTGAAGGATAAATATTATGCGTTATTCAAGTTGACCTCCTGTGTTTTGGATTGTGTTCTCCTTTCTGAGACTACTTTAATTTTGAAACTCTTATGGTGTAACCGATGTTAATTCTGATCAGTCTTGTAAACTTCAATACACAGTAAGGGACAATGCCATATGATCCTTGACGGATTCTCGTTACGTTATTTATAGCTCTGTATGAAGAGGTATATAAGTGCAATTTACCTCATATTCCAATAACGCACATTAAGTTTGACTTAATAAGTTGGTCAATTAAAAATACACTTACCAACCTACACCTTAGCACGTTGTTAAAGTTAATCAAGTATAGATGAGCTTTTCTAACGTGGTCTTATGTTAAATTAAATAATAACATTTCAGTGATACCCCTTTCGAAAATAATGACTTCTATAATTAGGAATGATAACTTTGGGTAGTATCCGGTTTTATCATCAGACAGACTTCCTTTTCTTCACACATGTGTTCATTAAACTGTGGACGTCAGGAAGTCGATGTTAAAGCCATGATTAAGACCCACATACTGGATTATAAGAAAAACGAAGTTGTCTATTGTTCGATAATTTAAGAAAACTTCCGTCCTGTCCAAATTGGCAAAATCAAGTTGATAGTTTTCAATAAAGTGCGCTACATTTTTTGTAGGAAGTCGGTATCTGAATAAAAGCAGTGTCCAAGGAGTGTTTTTACCGAAGACTCTCATTAGTAGAACACTGTTAGCTGTTTCAAGACATGAATCCACAATCTGTACAAATTCCAATAAATATAAACTCAGCTCCAGCACAATAAATATTCTCCTAAAATGTCTTAAATGTTTATTCCGTTTGAGATCGAGATCAGTAGAAGTCAGTCTTCTTGAAAATGGTCGATCACTCTAATAACAAGATTCTCTGCCATTAGGTTCGTTGTTGTAGCGTTTTGATTTAGGTGCTTTGTAGGTAAGTCAAATTGTAAAACCAAAAAATAAGTTGAATTCGAATTATGTTTTTTTCCCGGCTCGTACAATAAGGGCAGCATTTGTTTCTACTCCTACAAGGTCTGTACCACGTAACTGTTTGAATTTAATAACAAACTTTAAAACTTCCTTAAATAGAGGCATTAGGAATTCGTTGATAAAAACATAATTCTGAAGGATCTTGTCATTTTAAGTCGAGTACAAATCACCCTACCAGTGTGAAAAACATAAGAAGACACAATATAACATAAACAAGTTACAGTAAAAATATTTGTAAAAGAAATGCTTTAAATTGAAGTCAGTGCAGTATGAAAATACCCTACATGTAATGACAATAAAACTAATCATCAACAGAAACTGGCTAGAGACGTGAATTCAACTGACGTCGCTATGTGTAAAACATACTCCTTGAAGCTGCGTTTACAGTATTTGTTAGTATTTGCTCTATCAATGGAGATACAAATCAACTTATTCAGACTGACTCAGATAACTGTGTTTATGTATGAATCTTTGTGGACATAATAATATATATTTTAGTGATTGATTTGTACCGATCGGCTTGTTCCACCCAACCGTTTGGCAAAAGAACAAAGAATGCTTGCCAGCAGACAAGTAACGTTTTTTCTGCATGTGTTTTGAATTGTGTTCTCCTTCCTGAGACTACATTCATTCTGAAACTCTGATAGTGTAATCGCTGTTAATTCTGATCAGTCTTGTAAATTTTATTACACATAATTGGGCAATGCCATATCATTCTTAACATATTCTAGTTACGCTTATAGTATAAGTGTAATTTGCGTCATATTCCACTATATATAACGCACATTAAGTTTGACTGAATAAGTTGGTAAATTACACTTACAAACCTACATCTTGGTATGTTGTTAAAGTTTATCAAGTAGAGATGAGCTTTTCTAACTAGGTCTTATGTTAATTTAACTGATAACATTTTAGTGGCAGGGCTACACTTTTCAAAATAATTTCAGTTGTACTGCTCGAAAATAATGACTTGAATAATTAAGAATGATAACTTTCAGTTGTATCCGGTTTTCTATCAAAATGACTTCCTTTTTTTCACACAAGGGTTCATTCAAATGGTTTCAGGAAATCCAAGCTACAGCCATGATTAAGATCCGCACACTGGATTATAAAAAAAAAATACGTTTGTGTAGAAATCCGGTTTATGAATAAAAGTGGTGCCCAAGGAGAGTTTTGAAGGAAGACTCTCGTTATTAGAAGACAGGAATGTGTGACAAGACAAGAAAACCATAATTTCCATGAAATACAACCTCAGCTCCAGCATAATAAAAGGGTCTTCTAACATTTAACACTGTCTGATATGTAATTGTTTATTCCGCATTAGATCGGAGACAGCGCGAGGTAGTCGTCTTAGAAACGGTCGATGAATTATATAGAAACAAGATTCTCTTCCACTTAGGTTCCTTGTTGTAACGTTCAGGTTTATATTTACAAAACTTAAATTGGTTGAACTCTGAGTTATACAAATGCCTTATAAAGACGTGTTTTCAACTTTATAAATTTACAAACTAGATATTGTCTCTACACAATATTCAGAAAATGCCATCAGTGATATGCAAAACGAATTTATAAATTTCACCAAAAATGATGTATTTTTGTGTTGTAACCGAATAACCTGATTTATGGAAAATTTTCTCAGGATGTAAATTAGAAGCTTTCCGATAATTCCACCCCAGCTTTGTAGGTAAAGTAACAAACACAACAACTGAAAACTAAACATTCTGCCAGAATATTTAAAGAGGGTCTGTCGAATCTGGGTTCATGGCGTCATACATAGATGGCTTCAACCTGATACAAACCATACAATAAAGCGACGTTTGAATCGATGCACCCCAGGATAACGATGATTTTGCCACACTTAATTGCTGATATAATAATATATGCGGCCAACGTAGAATTCAAAACTGACTTATCAAGCATTGAAGTGACGTGTTTTATCTGCACAAGTTATGATTTGTGTAGTTTTAGTGAAGCAAATTTGGACAAAGGCCAGAAAATCTGAAAATCAGACACATCCTCAGATAAAGAAGAAACTTGATCCTGTAAAGTAAATTTTGTTCTTTACAATTTTCAAATTAAGTTTGTGTTTATGGTTCCTATGTAACAATTTTATGCAAATACAAATTATCATGTAATACAGAATTACGGATATCTCGAATAAAATCATACATATTTTAATTGAACCAAAAATATATATCTAATTCGTCATTATGTTATAAGTGATATTACAAATAATTTGATTTTCTGAACTGTCCTTTGTTTTCATAAATGTTAACATGTATCTCTTAATGAAAATAAAACAACTTATTAATATTTAAAAGTTTTTTTAGGTGAGCGGACCAAGAGAACAGATATTCGTAAAAGAAATTGTCTGAATTGAAGTCTATGCAGTGTGAAAATATCCTACATTTTATAAAGTAGTCATCAAGAGTAAATCGTTAGAAACCTGAATTCAGCTGGCACCACTAAGTGAAAATGTAAGCCTCAAATCTTCAGTTTCTGTCCTTATTTGTGCAAACAACAGAGATCTAGATCAGCTCATTGATAATTTTACTCGACATAATAATAAATATTTTAGTGAGTGATTTATACCAATGAATTTGTTACAATCAGACGTTTGGCAAAATGGTTTGTCAAAAAGATTGCTTTGACAGCAGACAAGTAACCGTTTTCCCGATAGGCCACTGCATTTAACATTGCCGGTCTAAAGAGTGTATCACAATATATGGACAGGCCTTAAGTTAAAGACAAGCGATTTAAACATGTTCTGTCATTGAGTACTCTTATACCACAAATTAACATCCAAAGACAATCCATGTAGCTTATAAACAGTATTGTGTTCTGAATAGAATATCCAGTTGTAAAAATGTATGTATTCAATATATGTTGGCAGTGTAAATACGGCGGTCTTTGTACGGCATTGACTGGTATAAAAGTCTCCTCAGATATTCACTGCCTCTATGCGCCGTCAGGCACTGGGTATCAAGAACTGCTGTATCCAAGACCGCCAGGCCAGCGAAAACGGTAACTGTTCAAGCGCCAAGGGAGTCCTTTATCCTAACCTCCTTTAAGAAATCATTTAAGCGCTTTTTGCTGATATCTCTGTGAATCCCTACATCCCAAAGCTAATCGTCTATGACACGAGCTATCAGACAATCTATATTTTCTTATCCATTATAATTTTTCTACTGACTTTCCATATACTTCCTTAGGAACTCTGGGTGCTGATGGTTTTATTATTTGCTTGACTATACCATTCAAAATTTGATTTAAAAAATGTAACGTATTAAAAACGAACCGAAACAATAAACAATGTATGAATGTTAAATAGTTTACGTTTATTTAAGCTGATTTGTAATGTTTTGGATTATATTTTCATAGCAAGTGCTACTTCAATTCTGACACTCCGATAGTGTTGTAGCTGTTAACTCCTGTAAACTTTGTAACACATAAAGCTGCTATGACATGTGATTTTTAACTATAAACACTAAAAGCATGATTTATATCGTAAGAGACCTGATTTCCGAAATATAACGTGCAATAGTTTTGACTTACTAGAGTAAACGGTTCAGAAATAATGAGTTGTAAAATTACCCTAATAAGCCTACTAGTGTGTATATAAGTCTTCACTACTAATCCAGTAAAAAAGTATTCGTATATTGTTTATAATGTGGGCTGTACGAGTGTTAATCCGTTAGATATTACCTTGCCTGATGTGACATATGTTAGTGAAAAGGTGAATTTGTTCAAATGTCAGTTGTACTGCTCGAAAATAATGACTTGAATAATTAGGAATGATAAGTTTCGGTTGTATCCGGCTTTCTAGCAGATAGATTTCCTTTTCTTAAGACAGGTGTACAGTAAACTGGGATTTCAGGAAGTTGTCTATTCGTCTATAATTTAAGAAAACTTCCGCTCGGTCCAATTTGGCACCATAAAGCGTGTAAGAAAGTGGGCTCAATTTTGTTTTGGTGAAAATTCCGTAGGGCTATTTGTGTTAAAGTAACGTCCAAGGACAGTTTTAAAGACGAGTATCTTTAGTAGAAGACTGTTAGGCGTGGCGAGACAGGATTCCACAATCTACAAACCCCAGTAAATATAATATCATCTCCAGCACATTAAATGGTGATTGAATTAAATGTCTTATAAAGACGTAAAACAAACATAGAGTGAATAATTGGACATTGACAGTATATAATATACAGACAACTGCAATCAGGGACAAGCGTATTTACATATTTAAGATCATCGACAAATCGTACACGTGTGAACAACAGAAGCAGTTAGCTGATTATGGCGAACATCACAAAGATAAAGTAAAATTATAGGACAATGATTATTTTAATATTTAGCATTCCGATTCTTTATGATAATTGTCTGCTTTGTGTTTCACTGATATCTGAGCAGAATGCTGTTCTTCGATTAACTTGTTCGATGATAATTGGGTTGATTACTGAGAAACAACGGTGCTAATCCCTGCGTTCTGTTAATTGATCTTCATGTGAATGTGTTTGACGCTTATATCAACTCCACATTTTTGTTTCATTGGCAACTATATGTCCTGCTACCACCGGACTGATCCCGATTCAATTGATCCATACGCTGTACCGGTACTCTCCAGAATAATAATAATACAAAAAAGAGAGAGAGAGAAAAAAAAAAGAAGAGTGATTCTCGTTGCTGAAAGGGCTTTTTAGTGTACCATATATAAATAGATCCCGAGGTTCAAGGAGTAGGTTAGTTCTATATCTGATCTGCTTTTCAATCCGTTTTTCATCAGTTACGAATTATTGACAGCGAACATGCTTATAGTGTTTTTTTTTTATTACTAAAACTCATTTTACAAGCACGAATGTTACAACCCATAGGGAAGATGAAGTTAGCTTGATATTCGGCATTCAAATGTCGATGACCCCGATATTCGACATTCGAATGTCGGAGAGTCCATTATTCGACATTTGACATTATTTGATATATTTTGTATATTTTTTTGTTTCATTTGGAATTCAGGCTATAATTGCACCGATATGACGATGAGCCAATCTAATGTCTGTCGAATTACAGACTGTTATAACTTTCCATTACAGTTTATTTGCAAACACGGGGTATTATTCGACATTCGAAAGTCGAAAGTCGGGTAGCCCGCTATTCGACATTCGAATGTTGGGGAGACCGTTAGTCGACATGTGAATGTCGAATAACGAGCTATGCGACAGAAGCCGAAGTAAATCATAAAATCAAAATAAACCAAACAGACATATAAACAGTATCAATTATATCGAATGTAGACCTTCACGACAATGGATTTTCGAATGTAGCCTGATGGCCCGTGTATGCAAATAAACACAAATGGAATGGAAACATTTGTAACTTCAGACTGTAAATCGACAGATATTTGATTGATATATGGTCATATGAATGGAATAACCCTAAGTATAGCGTGAAATCCAAATAAAACAAACATACATACAGAAAATATGAAATAATGTCGCATAACGGGCTCTCCGACATTTGAACGCGAATGACGGGCTACCTGACATTCCAATGTCGAATATCAGACTAAATACAAGCTCTCCGACACTCGAATGGGCAGATGATTACTTCGGTAATAAACACATTTGCTACAATGTGGTTTAATAAGTTAAACTTGCATTTTTCAAAAGGCTTGTTTGTTAACATGGGACAAAATATTTCTGAAATAAATTTTTTAGTTGAAGTCTTGATTGAATGAAAACCACTTCTTCAATGCAATAAAATAAATTATGAGCAGTAAATTGCTAGACATTATCGACCTACATTCAACTGACATCGTCAATATTAGTTTATACCGTAATCTGTAAAGTTGAGTGTTACGATACAATTGCCCAATAATTAAACTATGGAAATTACCAACAAGAAAAACAAAAATATGTATTATAAAAGAAGTACGATAATAAAACTATACAACAAGTAATAATATATACAAATATAATTCAGTGTGTTTGTTACTTACAAGTGATAATGGATAGGAGCAAAGTCTAGTTCATAAAAAAAACTTTGGCTTCGAAAATTTTCCTGGATGTTGAAGAATTCTCTCACAGAGTTTAGCGATATCGATCCACGTAGGGAACAGTAACGCCGATACACAATCTCTCTCTCTCTCTGGAAAGCTAGAGCTCTGTATAGGTAGGCAATCTTCGGCAACAGTCGTTAAACCGCAGTTGTAGAAATAAATCCAGGTACCACCAAAACACAATGTCTGTAACGATCTTACTTCAGAAAACGTACATTCAAGTGCATACAAGTTCCTCGAATGATAATAGTATTCAAAATATCTCTTGGACAGTGAAAGGCACAAAGTATAAACAGATATTACTGTTTGAAATCCAATATGGACATATATACGAACTAGAGTGTACAGATACAGAACTTGAATAAACTTCTGTGGTACATGTTCTTATCAAAAGAATATGCTCCCTAAAACAATATAATTTGCTTTATAGCTATCAATCAATGAAATGTGAAATGTACATACAATGATGACTTGATAATACATAACATTGAGATAGTATGTCTGTGTTCTAACCACTGGTTTTAACGACTGATTCCATGTCGACTATTAAGATGGCTTGAATATTCCTGGATATAATACTATATATGTCAGTGATTGTTTTGTGCAGATTGATTGTTTTAGCTTGACCTTGGGCAAGGAACATAAGTGTTTGTCAGCAGACAAGTAACCTTTTTTTGTCTTTAGACAGTCTGTATTTAACATGGTCCGCAGAGAATAGTGTCTCGTCTGTGCAGACACGCACATATTTTAAGGGGATCGGCTTACATTTTCTCTTTAATCGGATATAGTAAATTTGCATCCAAAGACAAGCTTTGTCCCTTAACAATATTAGTTTTCGTTATAAAAGGCTGACCGAATACACCGAATACTGAATTTGAAAGCTCAGTTGTATGGAGTGTAAATACTGCTAGCTTTGTACTGTGTTGACTGCCTTTAAAGCCTCTGCCACTCCAGCCAACTCGTTCTATGCGCCGTCAGGTACTGTCGTCTACCAAGCAAGGCACATGGTATCTGAGACGGAAAGATAACTCTGGCGTCGGGGGTCATTCGACCTAATCATGTAATCACAGTTTCCTTAGACAATGATTACCTCCCTTATGTAAACAGTCAATACGTCCTTACCAATTGTAACGATGGTTCAACATGCTTTCTATATGTATTTTGGACCCACTGCTGACGGCTTTATTATTTTTGACAAACCGTGGAAAATCGTGTTACCGTTACACAAAATTTAAGGGTTTGAAAATCGAGCTTTAAAAAAATTAAATATTTAATGTTTGTCCCAATCAATACATTTTTAATTTAATAGGACAATATAAGCCGATATTGTTTGTGTTTAATTTAGGTAATTTGTCTAAATATAGTATAGATTATATAATATGTGAAAACATAATATAGTATGTTTAACTATTCATGAATACGGCAAAGATAGTAGACTTGATTCAGCGCATGAAGCTATGCATGTGTAAACTGTTAAGGTTAACATAAACCGTGACATTATGTTTATAAGACCGTTAAGGGCTTTCTACTTTGTGCCAATAGTCGTTTGCGACCAGCTTTGAATGTGCCGTTATGTGCTTTAGTCGAAATGATTCATATGTGTGAACATTGGCATTGATTTGCTGGTGTGGTTTGCTACGGGAAGGGTTACATTATATTTAAAGTCGATAATATTGGAACCGCTACCCTGGAAGTGAAATCCTTTTATATGTGGAGCAAGGCGCTAGGTTTATCTAGATGTGCATGTGGACAAGGCGTCGAGACAGCTTATCGTTATTTTTTACAGGGTCCAAAGTTGTATTCTTTGAGATTACATCAATCATATTGTTTTAAAAACTTTGTTAAATATATACTTATGTTACAGTTAGGGAGATAGATAAGGAATTTAATGATAAGGTACATGTGATATTTAACATATATTATTCAAAATTAACAGCCAATGCCCTGTATCAATAATTTATAAGAATGGGGTAGGCCTACTATATATAGAAGTTCTAAATCGGATGCTGAATCCACACTAACTTAGCATTGGTACATTACTTACATTGTCTTCTCACAGCGTTCTGTTCTAAAATTAACCATCAGACCATCGTTTCAAGCTGTGCATTCAAGATGACCTTGATCTATTACAATTCATTATTTGGGTTTGGATCAACCGTAACGCAATCTACATTCATTAATATTTAATACACTTCCGTTTCTCTATCCCACGCAAGATTTCGTCTACGTAGATATTGAAATACCAAGGTGTACAGGTTACGATTTGATGTATCAATGTGATAAGCATCTCTTTTTAAACGAAAAAGCTTTAATACTCATTTTTCTCCTTTATACTGCCAGTCGTGTGCTTTCATTTGCCCACACTAATTCTTACCGTGGTGAACAGAATCTAGATCTTACTCCATGTGTGTTTGGACTACCTCTGTCTCAATAAGCCAGATAAAAGTGTCGATGAAAATGCTGCATGCATTCTGGGATAGCGAGTCGATAAGCAAACCCACTACTTGCTTTTGTAGCATACAGAAACATGCAGGACAGGTCATGTGTAGTTGTCTTTAGGCGTAGGAAGCCTCCCAACTACGCAATTTGTGTGTGTAAAAACTATTTCCATTCAATTATGCTTTCATTTCTCTTCTGTTCGAGTTCTTTGTAA
>JAUELC010111598.1:0-11671 GCA_031471745.1 Cryptochiton stelleri
CGGTGGCGGCCATGATTATTTGCAAAATTTTGTATGTTGTGGGACCAGACCCTTGTAGCGGATCGCAAGTTAACGCGAAGGGTCTGGTTCACGCAAGACAATGTCGAGTCTACTCGAGACAACCTAAAATAGAATCTATCCTACTTCCTACGTCGATATATCGAATCTAAGATATACAAAATCTTAGCCTCATTGGTACAAATCTCAATGTCGCACCATAATAGTACAATTATACAAATAATAAATAATACAATAAAAATTATTTCTGTTCCCACTGTGCACTGTTCATTATTTTATTCTTTTAAAAACACATTTCGATAACATTTCAAGAAAAATAATGTCATAAATCCGCGCAAAAAGGGCCAGACTAACAAACTGATATCCCTGCAAATCAAGATTCATTTATTCATAACACACATAAAATACGTCCTCACGGTTCATTTCTACATAAAATACCTGAAATACGATCTCACGGTTCATTTATATATGACATACCTGAAAAACGTCCTCACTGTTTATTTGTACATAACACACAAGAAAGACGTCCACATGGTTTATTACTACATAACACACCTGAAATACGACCTCATGGTCATATGATATTTATTTGTACATAACATACCTGGAATACGTACCTGAAATACGTCCTCAGGGTTCATTTTCACATAACATACCTGAAATACGTCCTCATGGTTAATTTGTGCATAATATACCTGAAATACGTCCGCATGGTTCATTTCTACATGTCATATCTGAAATACGTCCTGAAGGTTTATTTGTACATCACATACCGGAATAACGTTCTCATGGTCCATTTGTACATAAAATACATGAAATACGTCCTAACGGTTTATTTGTAGATAACACACCTGAAATACGTCATAATGGTTCTTTAGTATATAACATACCTGAAATACCCCTCATGATCAGATGACATTCATTTGTTCATAACAAACCTGAAGTACGTCCTCATGGTCAGATGATATTAATTTGTACATAACATACCTGAAATACGTACTCACTGTTCATTTATTCGTAACACACCTAAAGCACGTCCTTACAGTTCATTTGTACTTAACATACCTGAAATACGTTCTAACGTTTCATTTATACAAAACATACCTGAAATACGTCCTCATGGTTTATTTGTACTTAACATACCTTAATAACATCCTCGTGGTCCATTCGTACATAACACACATGAAATACGTCCTCATGGTTAATTAGTCCATAACATTCCTGAAATAAGCCCTCATGGTCGGATGATATTCGTGCGGCGATTTTCAGTGACGAATACGCCTCCGCTGCCGTCGGTCCATAGCGAGAACATTACCACATACTTGTACCAACTTTAACTGTGCTACCCCCCAAAATTACTGAATTATCCCGCTTTGTATTAAAGAGATAATAGAAATTCTATTAATATTTCGCCTATGCGTTTCTTTTTTGACAGAGTATACTTCTCTTATTTTTAAGCAATAGCAAAAATTACGTCCTTCGAAGCTGAGGCTGAAGAAAAAATAGGGGTTGCGCATGTGCGCGCGGGCCGCTCACGTGAGTCGGTGAGGGCCCAGAGGAGGGTTAACGTTTGAATTCTTCAGTATAGCAATAATAATTGCGTGAAGTACATTAGTCAGTGGAAGGTAAGTTTCTTGTGTAAGAAACATACGTCCTCACAGTTCAATTGTACATAACATACCTGAAATACGTTCTCACGGTTCATTTATACATAACATACCTGAAATACGTCCTCATGGTTAATTTGTAAATAACATACCTGAATAACGTCATCATTGTCTATTTGTACATATCATACCTGACAAACGTCATCACGGTTTTTTGTACAAAACACACAAGAAATACGTCCTCATGGTTATATGATATGCATTTGTACATAACACACCTGACATACGTCATCATGGTCAGATGATATTCATTTGTACATAACATACCTGAAATACCTCCTCATGGTCCATTTGTACATAACATACCTGAAATACGTCCTCATGGTCCATTAGTACATAACATTCCTAAAATACGCCCTTATGGTCAGATGATATTAATTTGTATATAACACACCTGGAATACGTCATCATGGTCGGATGACCATTTGTACATAGCATATCTGAAATACGTCCTCATGGTTCATTTATTCATTACACACCTGAAATACGTCCTCACAGTTCATTTGTACATAATATACCTGAAATACGTCCTCACGGTTCATTGGTACATAACATACCTAAAATACGTCCTCATGGTTCATTTGTACATAACATTACTGAAATACATCCTCAGGGTTTATTTGTACATAACATACCTGAAATACGTCCTTATGGTTCATTTGTGCATAAGATACCTGAAGTACGTCATCACGGTTCATTTGTACATAACATACCTGAAATACGTCATCACGGTTTATTTGTACATAACATACCTGAAATACGTCCTCCGGGTTTATTTGTACCTAACATACCTGAAATACGTCCTCATAGTTCATTTGTATATAACATACATGAAATACGTCCTCACGGTTTATTTATTCATTACACACCTGAAATACGTCCTCACAGTTCATTTGTACATTACATACCTGAAATACGTCCTCACGGTTCATTGGTACATAACATACCTAAAATACGTCCTCATTGTTCATTTGTACATAACATACCCGAAATACGTTCTCATGGTTCATTTGTACATAAAATACCTGAAATATATCAGCACGGTTCATTTGTACATAAAATACCTGAAATACGTCATCACCGTTTATTTGTACATAACATACCTGAAATACGTCCTTATGGTCCCTTTGTACATAACATACCTGAAATACGTCCCTATGGTCCGTTTGTACATAACATACCTGAAATACGTCCTCGTGGTTCATTTGTACATAACATACCTGAAGTACGTGATCATGGTTCATTTGTACATAACACACCTGAAATACATCCTCACGGTTCATTTGTACATAACATACCTGAAATACGTCCTCACGGTTCATTTGTACATAACATACCTGAAATACGTCCTCACGGTTCCTTTGTATATAACATACCAGAAATACGTCGTCTCGGTTCATTTGTATATAACATACCTGAAATACGTCCTCACGGTTCATTTCTACATAATATACCTGAAATACGTCCTCATGGTCATATGATATTCATCGGTACCTAACATGCCTGAACTACGCCCTCATGGTCAGATGATATTCATTTCTAGATAACATACCTGAATAACGCCCTCATTGTCAGGTGATATTCATTTCTAGATAACATACCTGAATTACGCCCTCATGGTCAGATGATATTCATTTCTACATAACATACCTGAATTACGTCATCATGGTCAGAGGTTATTCAGTTGTAAAACAACAGACCTGAAATACATCCTGTTTGTCAGATGATATTCATTTGTACATAACATACATGAAACCATATGCCCAGGTTCTAAAACATTTGATAAACCTGTAAAAAAAAAAAACACTATTGCTTTGTGCTATTGCAATAACTAAAAAAATTGGCGTAAATGCTTCATAAGGCATATCCTGAGATATGTCGAACACGTGTTCAAACAATGTTACTGTCAGAGTCTATTATAAAACTACCAGATTTCAAGGTGTGACAATGACATTATCTAGACGATCTGATCTGTGCCCCATTGGTTTTCATGGTTAATAATTTATGATCATCTGAGCCGGTCTTGCTTACAGATAGCACGGATGAGTTACAATTAATCTTTATTCATAATATGGGGAGCGGGTGGTTCGATGAATATTATTGTACCCTTGTGCTCATTGAATGAATGAATGATTGATGTTTAACGCCGTACTAAAGGGTATTTCACTTATATGACGGCGATGTAATCCAACAGTCCACACTAACACAAACCATAAAATGTGAAGTCTTTTGCTCTGTTGGAAAATTAATGTTCCTCTAGTGCTATTTAAAGACAGCATGATATGCTTGGAACATGCTGCCCTTAGCAAAAGGCCTATGGATTAGAAGACGTTACAATATGGGTTTGAGGGCGTTACACTATGGATTAAAGGACGTTACAATATGTATCAGAGGTCGTTACAATATGAATAAAGGGACGTTACACAATGGATTACAGAACGTTACACAATGGATGAAATAACGTTACACTATGAATTACATAACAGTATTCTATCTATGGATTACAGAACGTTATACTATAGATTGCAGTACGTAACACAATGGATTACAGGACGTTACAATGTGGATTACAGGTAGTTACACTATGGGTTACAGGTAGTTGCACTATGGATTCCAGGACGTTGCACTATGGATTACAGGATTTTGCTCTATGGATTACAGGACGTTCCACTATGTAAAACAGGACGTTGCACTATGTAAAACAGGACGTTGCACTATGTATTACAGGACGTTACACTATGGATTACATGGCGTTACACTATAGATCACATGAAGTTACACTATGGATTACATGACGCAACACTATAGATTACAGGACGTTACACTATGGATAACAGGACGTTACACTATGGATTACAGGACGTTACACTATGGATAACATGACGTTACACTATGGATTACAGGACGTTACACTATGGATTACATGACGCTACATTATGGATTACAGGACGTTACACTATGGATTACATGACGTTACACTATGGATTACAGGACGTTACACTATGTATTATAGGACGTTGCACTATGGATTCCAGGACGTTACACTATGGGTTACATGACGCTACACTATGGATTACATGACGTTAAACTATGGATTGCAGGACGTTACACTATGGATTACAGGAAGCTACATTATGGAATACAGGACGTTACACTATGGATTTCATGACGTTACACTATGGATTTTCTGACGTTACATTATGCATTATAGGACGTTACATTATGGATTATAGGACGTTACACATTGGATTATAGGACGTAACACTATGGATAACAGGACGTTACACTATGGATAACAGGACGTTAAATAATATATTACAGGACGTTACACTATGGATTACATGACGCTACAATATGGATAACAAGACGTTACACTATGGATTACAGGACGTTACACTATGTATTACAGGATGTTACACTATGGATTATAGGACGTTACACTATGGATTACAGGACGTTACACTATGGATTACATGACGTTACACTATGGATTCCAGGACGTTAAACTATGGATTACATGACGCTACACTATGGGTTACAGGACGTTACATTATGGATTGCAGGAAGTTACACTATGGATTACAGGACGCTACATTATGGAATACAGGACGTTACACTATGGATTTCATGACGTTACACTATAGATTTTCTGACATTACATTATGGATTATAGGAAGTTACACTATGGATTACAGGACGTAACACTATGGATTACAATACGTTACACTATGGATTACATGACGTTACACTATGGATTACAGGACATTACACTACCGATTATAGCACGTTACACTATGGATTATAGGACACTGTGGATTACAGCGTGCGTAGCTTACGTTGAACGTAATTGTCATGACACTCAGTACTGAAAGTATTGTGCCGTCATGGTAATTACGTCAAACGTAAGCTACGCACGCTTCGTAAGACTCGCCCCAGGGCGCTACATTTTGATTTTTTTGTTTGATTGGGGTTTTACGCCGTACATAAGGTTATTTCACTCATATGCCGGCGTGCCAGTCAAATGGCGGATGAAACCACCCTCGACGGCATTGGCAACAATTGCTTTCTTCTAAAGTGGACCAATACAGCTGGAGTTCAATTTGTATCACTTGCCAGTCTTTGAGCAACACAAAACAAACCATTACTCACTAGACGATAAAAGACGATCTGGCTGAGTCAGATGGACACGTTTGTTTGTTTGGGGTTTTACGCCGTACTTAAGGTTATTTCACTGACGGCGTGCCAGCCCAATGGGTGAAGGAAACCACCCGGCGCCACTGGCAACAAACAATGACAATATACAAGACAATCACAGGACAAAACAGGACGCCACAATAACTCCTAGTTTCCCCTTCGCTCTTAGAGCACCCGGGCAACAGGAAGCGCCCTCCAACCGCCCGACAGATGGACACGCGTCTTTAAGCTACGACAAACAGCAGCGTACTGAAGATTACCCCAGACTCGCGTTATCTCACGGGATATCGGAGTGACATCATTAATGCCATTCTTCATGAGTTGTTTAAAAAGTATTTGAAAATTTGATGTTTAAAGGTTTAATACATGATGAAAAACAGAAGTCGCTCAATTATCCTATCTTCCTAGCTCCCTTCTTTCGACATATAAAGTGGCGTATCATGAGAAGTCCAATCCTTGATACTCCAGTCCAGTTCCACAGAGTTTTTAAGACAGGGCTATGAGATGAGCTAGAGTGAATTTTACCATGGTGACAGAAGCTATCCCGGCAAACACCAGGAACACTCCTGGTTTCCTATCAGTTGAATCAAGGCGCCACTGAGTAAAAGCCCCTCTGCACGATTACACATTTGTTGTACAACAGGAGAAAACTTTTGTTCTACCATGTTGCAACTTGTTGGATCTCCCTGTCCACAGGGTACAATACGATAAATCGTTGTTAAACTTTGGTTGTAAGCTGTTGTATGATAAAAGAGGAGGGAAACCATAAAAATAGGCAATGTGCAATGTGAATAAAGACACCATGTCTGTAGCTCCGAGCATACTGACCTTAGCCCGAGGTCTATAAATGTAGAGGAAGAAAAATGTGCCTGCCTCCACCATAATTAAAAAAAATGTTTATGTTATTGGACGTTTTAATTTATTTAACTTTTTAAAACCATGTGATATGTATTCATATCAGTTTTTTTTATTATTATTATTTCTACTCGATACCGTTGATTGGCAATTTAGTTGAATAATATACAAATATGGCATGTTTAAGAATGGAACAAAATGATATGTTATCTCG
This sequence comes from Cryptochiton stelleri, assembly GCA_031471745.1. Classification (NCBI taxonomy): domain Eukaryota; kingdom Metazoa; phylum Mollusca; class Polyplacophora; order Chitonida; family Mopaliidae; genus Cryptochiton; species Cryptochiton stelleri. Next base: position 6,949 of record JAUELC010111598.1, read on the forward strand.
AGACATTGATGTTCAACAAGCGCAAAACGCTCGTTGAACATCAATGGTCAAGAGCTGACAAATCATGAAGTTTCCTTCTCAAACATGCACTACTTGTTTTGTTATACCGAATGTAGGCCTACTTTGATTATTAGTTTGTTACTTTGGGCAGATCCTAGTCGCAAAATAGACAACCTAGCAGACGACCGTCGCATCAAAACAAACTGCCGATATCAAACCAAGGGGAGATAATTTAACGGGGCGCAAAATAAATATCATATTCAACGCTCCAGCAAGCAATATTACTATTATTACTATATCGAAAGAAATCGTGCAACGTCATGATTTGCTGTATACCACGTGACTGGTTCTTGGCCAATGATAACAAAACAATTTGACATGAGGTTTAACAAATAATTTTAGTGATTTATTTGCTTGAATCTGTTAAAATGTTCTTGTTTTACTTTTGGTTTAATTTCCCATAATAACAATAAACTTGAGATTAAATTAACTGACAGTGGTGACCATTTCCTTTGTATTTATTGTACAAGGAGAGCTGCCAATAAAAGCCCAATTTGCAACCTGTGGATGACTGACATTTCTGAGAGACTGGACAGCTACGCGGAAGCTCTCATTGCGTGAATAACATGTTTGAGTGGCAATTTCAAAATTAACACCTGTGTTCAATTTAAATACCTGTCGTTCGAAATGCATTAGCTAGTTCTTCTAAGGCCACCTTCCGTTTCACTGTCTTTATATTCCTTCAATCGCGTATTACAAACACATTTGAATTGCTCATATTCCAAAGCAGGCGATTGGGAGGAACTTCCTGTTGTCCTGGTGCTCTCAATGCTAAAGGTCAACACTAAGCCGATCTGTGGGGGCGTTTAGTGAATTTGCAAAATTTGTCTTATTGCACCATACATATGTATTGCGTTGTGTACGTAAGTCAGTGTCTTGTATGTCGTCATTGTATGTTACTGGTGATGTCGAGCGTGGTTGTCTTCACCCATTAGGCCGGCAAGCGGTCATATGAGTGTAATAATCTTAAGCACGGCGTAAAACCCCAATCATACCGTCATAATCCAAACTGAAATTTCCGCCTCCAAATAACCCAAACGCTCCAGCAGACCTGTCATGTTTAAGTCATGTGACAACAACAATGTCACATGATAGTGGTTCGTCTGTTGATTGGATAATGTGGAAAGTAGGACAAAACAAAAGTTGGTCGGTGCTGGAAAAAAGATGCACGCTGCAACATCAAGCAACATGTTTGACGATGTTTGAGCTTGTTGAACGATGCGGTCTACACGGTGAAACAAATGCCTTCCAGCATGATAAAACAAAACCTGTACCTTCCTCCAGGAGTTGTAGAAAATGTATTTGTAAATATGAAGTTTAGTCGTTTGATACATTTTAAAAAACATAATACGGACAATTACCCTATCTACCTCCATTCTTTCGACATATAAAGTCGCGTATCATAAGAAGTCCAATCCTTTGGACTCAAGTCCAGTTTCCACAAAGTTTTTCAGGAAGAGCTATGAGATGAGCTAGAGTGAAAATCACCATGGTGGCAGAAGCTATCCCGGCAAACACCAGGAACATCCCTTGACTTCCTATCAGCTGAATTAAGGCGCCAGAGAGTAAGAAACCTAAACTCGTTCCCAGCATGAAGAAAACTTGAATGATTCCTGCTAAATGTGTTTGACACTCTTGGCTGACTTGTCGACTCAGATACAACAATATTGAGCTCCAAATGCAGGCGAACGCTATACCTGAAAATATGTACAACAACAACTGTTATTGGTTTTTGAATACAATCACTGCAATTGGTGCATAATCAAAATCATCCTATCCAGGGAGTTTTTCACACAAAAGCGTAATAAACACCCACAGAGCCTGTGTTACGACTTTGATCCATGATCTTTCAAGATTTATAAATACACACTATTTATGTCAGGTAAAAAATAAATGTGGATTAAGATGATTTGTGTGTTTGTTTGAGTGGGGTTTGACGCCGTACTAAGGTTATTTCACTCATATGATGGCGTGCCAGCCAAACGGTTGGAGGGAACTGCCCTCGACGTCATTGGCAACAAACAATGACAATATACAAGACAAACACAGGACATAATACATGGTGCAATAAGCTGTGAAAGTATTTTTTACATGAGGGTCATATTAATTCTCTCATGTTCAGCAGTTCAACACTCCAACTACAAAGTAACAGCCGAGGTCCCCCATTCTCTTGAGAGACATATAACCAAAGGTATATGATGGTCATGTTAATCCTCTGATGTGACAATTAAGCAGTTGCTTTTTATTTTGTAAAGTAAAGTGACAACTCCAAGCAATGATTTACAATTCATTAGGACTATATTTGGGATTATTTCAACCATCTTCATCATTGAATTTTTAGCTCACATGAAAACAATTGCATGAATAATATTTACAAATGTCGACCTGGCAGTATTTACCTTCCAATATTTCAACAGGTAAAATATATATGGGATTGACAATCACTGCAAATAGAAGAAATCGGAATATGTAAGAAAGGATGCCAGCTCCGACTAGTTTTGTCTCCCCAAATACCTCGATTAGTTTGGGTGTGGCGAAGAAAGCGAGGAATTCTGTTGTCGTGGTGATGCAATTAGCAAAGCCAATCAAAATTGGAGAGGCACCTAAAGAAAAAGAAAACATTGTCAGAAATAGGGTACCATAAAAATGTTCGTTTGGCTATATTGTTCCTGTTTCGTAAACTTAATAGATTTTTATATTTTAACTTCTCCACTGTCTTTTTTTAACCCTAAATCCATCTAAGTACATGTATGTTATGGAAAGCAATAATTACAAACCAGATGCCCAAGGGCAACATGTCGAGCCCTGGTTTTGTATGAAACATGTTTGATATTTGACCTCTATGTGTGACCTTTAGGCCATAGACCAGGGTCGCAGTTTCATCACGTTGAATATTTGTGGCTCATCATGGTGAACATTTATGTCCCAAAAAATTATTTGATACATGGCAAAGTTAAAGCCTGGATAAGGTCTATCATAGTTTTTTTTTGCATTTGACCTCTAAGTGTGAATTTGACCTTGGAGCCACAGACCTGGGACTTGGATATGACATACCTTGTACATTTGTGCCAAATTATTTTGAAATCCTTCATTACACAACTAAGTTATAGCCCCAACAAGCTTTAGCTACTGTAGCTTTTTTTAAGGTTTGACCTCTAAGTGTCACCTTGGAGCCATAGACTAAGGTCTGCATGCTACACACTGTCTCGTCATGGTGAACATTTATGCCAAACTATATTGAAATCCTTCGATAGGCCAGTTACATCTCTGTCAAGATCTATTATAACTCTTTCAAAAGTTTGACCTCTAATTGTGACCTTGACCTTGGAACCCCAGACCAAGGTCTTGCATGCAATACACTGTCTCGTCATGGTGGAAATTTGTGCCAAATTATTTTGCTTGTTTGTTTGATAGGGGTTTTACGCCATACTTAAGGTTATTTCACTTATATGACGGCATACCAGCCCAACGGGTGAAGGAAACCACCCTCGACGCCACTGGCAACAAACAATGACAAGATACAAGCAATCACAGGACATAACAGAACACCACAACAGCTTGTTGTTGCCCCTTAGGTCTGAGAGCACCAGGGCAACACGAAGCCCCCACCAACCACCCGCTTAACAATTGAGAATTTCTCCCCAAACTCTACATTACATTAATTTAAAAATTTCTCCTCTAGACATAGGATTTCGCTGGAACTATGGTTGTAAGGTTGCATCAACTTGCATGATTTCCCAGGGGTGCTTACAAGATACAGTCTTGATAAGGGTCAAAGCATTTCATAAAATATGATGCCCTATGTGCAAAACATTTATGCCTTCTAAAAGTTATTTCACTTTTATTGCAGTGCCAAGTGTGAGAGCAAAGAAACTACACTAGTAAGTTCATATCACACTGGAAAATTAGCCACTTATAAAAGGAAAAGAAAATATTAACGGAAATAACAACTTTTCAGGCACTTACAGAAGTTGAACGAAATGGATGTGATTTGGTTGTCTCCTCTAGAGGAAATCTTTCTTTTTGAAGATGTGTTTTGACCTGAGGGCCTGAAAATGAGGAGACAAAATCAAACACACTGATATAACAAGGGTTACACTGAATTTCATAACATTCATCAATAAGAAGTTATTTCCCTTTAATAAAATACCCTGTCCTGGACTAAAATTGGTTGATTACCTCTGATGTGAGTATATTCATTTATACAGATTTATATTACGGAAGCATAGAATGACGATTGTAGATTACAGATTATCAGATTAGATAAGGCTTATTAAATTGTTACTTCTTACAGTCAAGAGCTAAAAATAAGTCATTCATAATAAGCAGACCAAATGTCTGAACACATTAATTTAAAAGATGTAAAGGTTGTCTCAAACACATTGAAACTCATTTCTGGCAAAACATGCAGTTAAAAGCAATTGACCAATAACAGCTATAGTTGAGTAAAAATCTAAAAGTATTAGCCAGTGTTTACACCTGGGGGTAAATAAGTTACATGTACATGTTAATGAGTGGTGGAACTGAAAGATGGAATAAATTATAATTTTGGCACAAGAAAATTTTTTTTTGATAAATAAAAATTGTGACCCTGTGCACATCTTATATTACTGTATTACCATACAGCTTTTATGGATTGATTGATTGATTGGTGTTTAACGCC
>JAUELC010111709.1:0-11671 GCA_031471745.1 Cryptochiton stelleri
CTGGCAACAAACAATGACAAGATACAAGACAACCACAGGACATAACAGGACGCCACAAACAGATCGGCTTCATGTTGTCCCTTAGCTCTGAGAGCACCAGGGCAATACGAAGCTCCCTCCAACCGCCCGCCACTGGGTTAGAATTCGGGAACTCATTCTATCGCGAGCCTCCGCAGCTCAGTCGGTAGAGTGTTGGGCCTGTAACCCAAAGGTGCCGGGTTCGATTCCCGGTGGAGACAAGCAATTTGTGCTCTCTTCATTTATAAAAATATAAAGATAGCCAAAAGGAGCCGGGTTTGAATCCCAGTGGAGGAAAGTAAGTTTTTCTCTCTGCATTTATAAAAATATATAGATAGTCACAGACTTAAGAAACTAAACCAATTACACCTAAAGCATAGAGTATTTAACCCACGTTAAACGTATGCGTGTGTAAAACAAACCTACATGTGAATTGTCCGTGCCGGAATCACCCTGTACGAATAAAATGTATATTTTACATTGTATGTATAACAACAATGTTCAGGTTTACCGACATACTTTTTTTTTCTTTCACTTAATTTTGGAACGGTACTTTGTACCTAGCATAGCTCAGACGCGCATTAATCTACGATATAGAAATATTTGGGGATTTCTTTCTTACACTTAAGCTGTGCATTATTTAAGGATTATTTGAAGTTTATAAGCTGTATACATGCATTACATATTGCAAACAATTATTTTACAAAACAGATGTGAAAGAATGCTGAATTTAGTATGTGATGTTTTTAACTTGATTCTTCATTAATACTGTAAGGATCTAAACCATATCATTGTCTTCAAAAATTTAACGCCATTCAATTTTTTATCAATTGTGCAAAATTGTACCGTTGACCCAACCTGCTACCGGTGCATCGTTGAATCTCTGTGTTTGAACTGATTCCAGTGGAAAAGAAAGCAACAAGCCACGGGACATAATTAGCCTTATGCGTGGGAATTTATTATATCTTCTCCTCTCCGAATATTAACAACGCGGTAGTGAAAAATGTAAACCTGCAAACGCAAAACAGGTTTGACGATATAAGTAAAACTGTACGCACTTTCAGCAAACAAATATGTTGACTTTTTTCAGACATGATGCTTCGTCTTGGATGAAATACACGATTTGTTAGTTAGAACTGCTAGTTGGACGTTAACCATAAACGTTAATTCAAGTGGACTTAAACGGGATATCAGTTCACTTATCACACTTAGAAAATTATTTTTCACGAGATTGATTGATTGATTGATTGATTGATTGGTGTTTAACACCGTACTCAAGGGTATTATACTTGTATAACGGCGGTGTACCCCAACAGTAAATAGCCACACTAACAAAAACCATAAAATGTGAAGTCTTTTGCTCTGTTGAAAAAATATTTTTTCTCCGGTGCTAAGTAGAGACAGCATGATTATGCTCTGAACATGTTTCCCTTAGCCAGAGGGCTTTCCAGGAGAGAAATATGTAAAAGTTTTAAAAAATATAAACGTAACTAATTTGATTTGTTACACAAAACTTTTTATGAGCTGAATATTTTTACTTTCCTCAATAGAGAAAAGGTCAATATATTGGTATAAAAGTATGAAGAAATAAAAGATAAAAAAAAAATGCCATTAGCTTATTTGCTTGTATGGTAACTTTAAATTTTTTAAAGGAAAGGAAATTAAATAAATCATTATCAATCATATCTTATGCATGTATTTCTTTTTTGCCAATTTCTAACATAAATCCTCAATTCCATTTGACGGCTCCATGTATCTCATCAGTCTTAAATACAGACTCCCTCATATACCTGACAGTTTGGATGTGTACTTTCTGGTACAGTACAACACAATACTGGACGGTGACAGTTTGGTTGTGTACTGAGCGGTGACAGTTTGGCAGTGTACTTTCTGGTACAGTACTACACAATACTGGACAGTGACAGTTTGGCTGTGTACTTCCTGGTACAGTACTACACAATACTGGACGGTGACAGTTTGGTTATGTACTGAGCGGTGACAGTGTGGCAGTGTAATTCCTGGTACAATACTACACAATACCGGACGGTGACAGTTTGGTTATGTACTGAGCGGTGACAGTTTGACAGTGTACTTCCTGGTACAGTACTACACAATACTGGACGGTGACAGTTTGGTTGTGTACTGGGCGAGAACAGTTTGGCTGTGTACTTCCTGGTACAGTACAACACAATACTGGACGGTGACAGTTCGGTTATGTACTGAGCGATGACAGTTTGGCTGTGTGCTTACTGGTACAGGACAACACAATACTGGACGGTAACAGTTTGGTTGTGTACTGAGCGGTGGCAGTTTGTCTGTGTACTTCCTGGTACAGTACAACATATTACTGGATGGTGACATTTTGGTTGTATACTGGGCGGGAACAGTTTGGCTGTGTACTTCATGGTACAGGACAACACAATACTGGACGGGGACAGTCTGGCTGTTTACTGGGCGGTGCCAGTTTGGCTGTGTACTTCCTGGTACAGGGCTACACATTACTGGGCAATTGCAGTTTGGCTGTGTACTTCCTGGTACATCACAACACAGTCTTGGACGGGGACAGTTTGACAGTGTACTGGGTGGTAACAGTTGGGTCTGTACTTCCTGGTACAGTACAATACAGAACTGGATGGTGACAGTTTGGTTGTGTACTGGGCAGGAAAGGTTGGCTGTGTACTTCGTGGTACAGGACAACACAATACTGGACGGGGACAGTCTGGCTGTGTACTGAGCGGTGGCAGTTTGTCTGTGTACTTCCTGGTACAGTCCAACACAATACTGGACGGTGATAGTTTGGCTGTGTACTTCAGTTCCTGGTACAGTACAACACAATACTGGACGGTGACAGTTTGGTTGTGTACTGAGCGGTGGCAGTTTGTCTGTGTACTTCCTGGTACAGTACAACACATTACTGGATGGTGACAGTTTTGTTGTGTTCTGGGAAGGAACAGTTTGGCTGTGTACTTCGTGGTACAGGACAACACAATACTGAACGGGGACAGTCTGGCTCTTTACTGGACGGTGCCAGTTTGGCTGTGTATTTCCTGGTACAGGGCTACACATTACTGGGCAATGACAGTTTGGCTGTGTATTTCCTGGTACAGCACAACACAGTCTTGGACGGTGACTGTTTGGCTGTGTACTGGGTGATAACAGTTGGGTGTGTACTTCCTGGTACAGTACAACACAGTACTGGGTGGTGACAGTTTGGCTGTGTACTTCCTCGTACAGGACAACACAATACTGGAAGATGACAGTTTGGTTGTGTACCTAGCGGTGACAGTTTGGCTGTGTACTTCCTGGTACACTACAACACAATACTTGACAGTGACAGTTTGGCTGTGTACTTCCTGGTACAGTACAAAACAATACTGGACGGTGGCAGTTTGGTTGTGTACTTAGCGGTGACAGTTTGGCTGTGTACTTCCTGGTACAGTACAACACAACACTGGATGGTGACAGTTTGGTTGTGTCCTGGACGGGGACAGTCTGGCTCTTTACTGGGCGGTGCCAGTTTGGCTGTGTTTTTCCTGGTACAGGGCTACACATTACTGGGGGATGACAGTTTGGCTGTGTACTTCCTGGTACAGCACAACACAGTCTTAGACGGTAACAGTTTGGCTGTGTACTGGGTGGTAACAGTTTGGCTGTGTACTTCCTGGTACAGTACAACACAGTACTGGGGGTGACAGTTTGGCTGTGTACTTCCTCCTACAGGACAACACAATACTGAGCGGTGACAGTTTGGCTGTGTACTGGGTGGTGACAGTTTGACTGTGTACTTCCTGGTACAGTACAACACAGTACTGGGCGGTGACAGTTTGGCTGTGTACTTCCTCGTACAGGATAACACACAACTAGTAGTGACACTGTGGCTGTGTTCTGGGTGGTGACAGTTTGGCTGTGTACTGGGCGGTGACAGTTTGGCTGTGTACTTCCTGGTACAGTACAACACAATACTGGACGGTGACAGTTTGCCTGTGTACTGGGAGGTGACAGTTTGGCTGTGTACTTCCTCGTAAAGGACAACACAGAACTGGACGTTGACAGTTTGGCTGTGTACTGGACGGTGACAGTTTGGCTGTGTGCTTCCTGGTACAGGACAACACAGTACTGGACGGTGACCGTTTGCCTGTGTACTGGACGGTGACAGTTTGCCTGTGTTTAACCGATATATACTAAGCTGGATTAAGCAGGTATGTATTTGTGAAAAGAGATTGATGCCAATGATTAAAATTATTTGAATTTTGGGTACACAAATGAGGCGAATATAATGTGTAGGATCACTCACAGATATTTTTTGAAATAATTTTTTAAGGGCAATTTCAATTCTCACAAGGTTCGGCATCCTCAACAGATGTAATATACAAATAGTGATGATTGTTTGATTGTTTGATTGGTGTTTAACGTCGTACTATATTGTTCCCTTCTTACGCAATACGGCGGAAAACCTAAAGGAAACCTCGTAAAAACCACCACCCAGGATTCAACACATGTTACTCTCTCATATACCTGTGGTCCACTGAAAGACTTGAACCCTATTGGTACATCGATGAAGGATCAGCAGTCCAACAAGCTAACCACTGAGCCATGGCGCGGGTCCCGACATAGTGATGATGCAATGAACATAAACATTATGCAAGGAATATAGTTTTTCAAGGTTTGTTTGATTGGTTTTAACGTTGTACTCAAGGGTATTTATATCACGACTGATTATCCACTTCTTACAGAAATTGCACTCTTAATGTTTCCTTACTTTGAAGGATCCGATTATTTTTTTTCTCTATTTATGAGCAGTGACTAAATAGTTCTGTCCAAATACCGATTTATTCAAAATCCATTTTAGCTTCTTTAGTTGCTTAGAAAATAGTAATAAAAATAACGAATAAATCATCCATTATTGATAACGTTCTTGACCGACAAATGTGAATACATTCTCTTTATCTGCTTTCGTCGCACACTTCTTTAGTAAAAAGTCGTCTCCATCTAAAATTCTTTCTTATTTTCAAACATTGTGAGCAGAGTAATAACATAGTTGTTATATACCCTCCATCTAATATATAGATTAAGATCAGATAAGAGGCTTTATCTAGACATAATAAAATTCCTTAGGTATAAATACCTTTCTTCCAGGAAGTCGAGTAAATATAAAATGTACAGACATATACTTATAAAACATGTTTTGGGGAGGGGGTTTAAGTTATTTAACATCAAACATCAATTGTGGCTCTTTGAATCTTTAAAATGTATAATTTAAATTTTAAAAAATCTAAGATAAGTCTATCTTATTTTAAATACATTATCATACAGTTATAGATTCTGGTAAAACATTTGCATTTAATGTGTTAAGAACAAAATACATTGCCATTGGCTTAGAAAAAAATATCCAGCCCTACGTGTGAATGAGGGACCGTGTGCTTCGCCTCCGCTAGGGGGCGCAAGACACGACGCCGCTCTTTACGTGTTGTTTGTTGTTGTTGCTGTTATCGTTGTTGTTGTTGTTCTGCGACATCAATCCCCGCAGTATATTTGTGGCAACTAAAATGCCAGTGTTGGAATAGCCCTGTATATGTACAACGCCTTATTATGATCATATTTACTCTTCTTTTATTTTTCAGGATAATAGGATTTTATTTACCATAAATCAGAAGCACTTAAGTCTACAATTTAAAAATGCTTTGTGATTTTAGTGTTTATGATATCTTTCTTACTATTTATCTTTGCAGCAATTTGTGGATCATTTTAGTTTTCCACACTGTATGAACGGATAACATACCGTAAAACAATGTTTTACAAAACATCTAAACTTCTACATGCCACTGAAAGATGTTAAAACCAGTGTGAATTGCCGCTGAAAGATTGCGAGAGAAGGTTAGTTGATCTATCTCTAATCTTCTTTTGTACTCAGTATTAGCGACTCATTTGTGCTCGAGCAGCTGGGCTCAGAAAGCTAGCCATTATTTAAAGGTTACTAATCAACCAGTCAGACGCCAATACAATTCGCAACCCGATTAGTTTTTTGCTAGACTTTGACAAAGATCGATATTTCAGTAGTAATACCCATCGCGTTTCGCGTTATTGTAAAGCTAATGACGAATTATATTTCGTGGTGTAAAATGGAACTTAAAAGCCCAGAGCGTGTAGATGTGGACAACAGAGCAGTGCCACAGAATCTCGTTTGACGTCTCAGACTACTTTAACTATCCAGCAACATCTTTCCATACGACAGTAAATGGCTTGACCTTTATTGAGATGTCAAAATGTCCGAAGACTATTTCAGATAATTGTCAGATGGATTTCAATTTCATAGTTTGTCCATCTCTTCCAAGCTGACCGTCATGGTATTAAAGACGTTCAACGAGTCCAATCTGATGTCAAAGGATTGCATATTTAGCCATTAAGTTCAACCAGAGCCCTTCCGTCGCAATTTTTAGGTGTTTTTTTTTTTTTACAAAATATCAATGTGCTCTTTTCCGATTAGAATTACTGGTCCATAATAAACTTATATTTGTCTTGTTTATCAGTTTCGAACACACAAACTCAATTTCAAGTCATCACTTTATTTTGCATCCCCAGTACTAAAGAACAGTCCGTTCTATATCTCGCCAGCTATGAACAATAATTGAAAGGATTTGTTTGTTTGTTTGATTGGGGTTTTACGCCGTACTTATGGTTATTTCAATTATATGACGGCGGCCAGTCCAATGGGATAAAGGAAACGACGCTCAACATCACTGGCAGCAAACAATGTCAAGATACAAGAGAATTACAGAACGCAATACATGGTGCAATAGGACAAATTGTGCAAAACTACAGTGCCAAACGCCACAAACAGATCGGCTTCGTGTTGCCCTTCAGCTCAGAGAACCCCAGGGCAACGGGAAGCTCCATCCAACCACCCGTGTAATTGGCAGGACTACAAAAACCAGAAACAGAGTGAAATATTTGGATTAATTTATTACGATATAGATAGCAAATGAATTGTTCAACAGTAGAAATCGTGATATATTAGGTTTATTAGGTCTTTTTATGTTCGCTATGTACAGACTAAATTCATCTCTGAAAATGACACTTTAAGGTGAAATGTTGAAATAAATTAAGCCTATCACTAGAAATTCTCAGATATTAAAAAAATATGTATTGGATATCAAATCAATTGTTTTACATATTAAAAAATGAATTACAGTTTCTGCAATAAAAACGACCCAAACTTGATTTATCTCCTTTGATTTGATTTGTTTTATGTCGTCCTCAAGAGTTACGTGTAACTTATATGATATGGAATGTTGTTCAATATAATAAGGGTTTAAACTGCCACAGTTAGTCATGGGTGGTCAGATTCAAATCATGATTGATTGATTGATTGATTGATTGAAGTTTAACGCCGTGCTCATTGATATTTCACTTACATGAAGGCGGTGTTCTCCAACTGTAAATAGCCACACTAACACAACTATAAAATGTGAAGTGTTTTGCTATGTTGGAAAGCTAACGTTCCTCCAGTGGTAAGTTAAGACAGAATGACTACGCTCGAAACGCCCAAGCCAAGCGTAGACCGTGCTGCGATCTGCTACGACGCGACGCGATTGTCGCAGTCGACATACGCGCCCGGCGTACATCAATTTACCACGATCTCCTGCGACTGGGAGCAGCTGGCTAGTCGCAGCTTCGTGCACGTAGGTCGAAAGAGAGTCTCTTCCACGTTTGTGATTTTTCCATAGTCACGTGACATGTTCAAAATGGCTGCGCCCATGAGCAGGGTACGTTGGAGAATGTAGTAACTCCGTAAACTTATTTAAATATTTGATTTTATCAGATTCGGCAAATCGGCCGATTGCCGCGAGTAGACTGATGATGTCTTTGAGAATGTCCAGTAACACTGAAAAATTGATATATTAACGTTTTATTGCTGGTTTAAAATTATACAACTCAAGATCGCCTATGTGGCATACAGCGCTGTTGGATCAAATTAAAATAATCCGTCTATAGTTAAAAGTTCGGTGACCTATGGAGGCCAGGACAAGTGGCTTTCTTCGCTGGATCTGCCTTGTTTCAATCACTAAATTTCACAGCTGGCATATAGCGAATACAAATGAAATAACCAGGACTTCCGCGTTAAGCACTGGTTATGTACATTTATAACTTAAAAAATCACCAGCGATTACCTCCGATCAGTCGCTTAGGCGCGTAGGTCGAAAAGACTGGGAGCAACTAGTGGCCGATCGTCGCAGCAAAGTAGAACATGCTCAACTCGCCTGCAACTGGTCGCCGACTGTCGGTCACTGGTCGCAAGAGCGCGTAGGTCAAAGCAATCGTGCGACTGATCAGTCGCACCCAGTCGGACCTCGTTGCAGACAATCGGCAGTAACTCAGCCGTAGACAATCACAGGCAATCGGCGCTTCGACCTACGTTAGGCTTAAGCCAGATGGCATATCTTGAAATTGACGGACATGAAAAACAAATACACAGAGACCATGAAAAAGTTGTAGTTTGTGAATGGTAATCAATTTTGTTCTCTTCCGTTACAGTCCAATTGCTAGAAGCGGGTTATTAGTTCCACTTGGAACCATTGTTCAAATGGTTTTATTTTTGGTGGTTTCTTTATCCTGTTAGACTGAGAAATTTGATTATTCCAAAGTGATACCATAAATGTTTATAGATAATCAAAAGGGCACACAATGGCTGAACAAATCATTTTTTTTTAGTATATCAGGAATTAATGTTTCAAATTGAGTGATTGGTATTTGATAAATGACAAGTTTGTGACAAAGCCTACAAGGATTTCCATAAAAATTATTTTGATGTTTTCTTGCACATTTGGAAGTGTAGAGGTTTTTTATTATTACAAAAATAAAATAAACGACGACAACAATTGAATGTTTCAGCATTAATGACACGACAGCAAAGCTGAAATGACACATGGGGTTATAACACAATTGACATGAAATATGCCAAGGAACAAAGGCAAAGTCAGTATCGTGTACGGCCACCATTGATATCACAACGGCGGCAGAATAGTGTTTAGTGAGTGAGATGATGATACCTCAGTAAATCTTGAGGAATCTGAACTCGCATGCTCACCATCACGAGTAGATTATGATTATAGCTTTAAGACACCAACGCCGCTTCGTCGATGCTTTTGAAAAAAAAATATCTACTAAAAGTCACCATATTACCTATAAATATTAAGCAGGATTTAACAATTAAAGTGTATATTATTTGTATAAACCGACCACGGGATGTTATGTATGTACGGTTTACAGTTTGCAGGGAATGACGATTTATTGTTTTATAGTCAGCAATGACTATTGCTGGTATTTATCAGAATTATTTGACTTTTGTCCAAACCATACAAATGTAGTATTTATAAAATATAAATATAATTATAGGTGCACAACACTCAGAACAGCATTTTTGTTCTAAGGTGTTAGGAATTAATATGATTGTGACGCGGGACGAGGCACTCCGCTGACCTGAACACTACTGTCTTTCCGAAATTTTAATAAAGACCATTTATTAAACCAAGTCAATAATCAATCAAGGTAGCCTGGTTATTGCGTATTCCACAAGACAAGACAATTACAGAGCGCAATACATGGTGCAATTTCAATTATAATTCATATTTATATTCACTAAATCTATTGACCGCCCATAGGGCGTAACCTCAATCTGGTTGGATAAGATTAAAGGTTATGCGTACTTTATCTATTCTCGACATAAAATTCAACCTCTGAGGGTATATGTGCTATTTCATATTTTGGCAGATTCTGCATAGAAACAGGTTTAGTTCTCAAAAACTGTTCATCGTAAAACCTTCAAATTTATGAAATTTTAAAGAGCATATTGTGGGCATCAAAAAGGCGCCCCATTTTCAGTTCAAGGCCTATTATACTAGATAAACTAATTCATTTGGTGTTTTAGTTATTGCACTTTGACAAATAAACCTCTAAAAATGCATTCTACTTTTTCGGTCGATATGGAATCAATTTACCATTATTTTGAAAATAATTATTGAATCTTCGCCACATTCACGTATTTGTTATCCTGAGTATCTCAGCTTTTCATAAATATGTACATATATACTTAATGGTGATGTTGGAACTGCCATGAGCATTCTAAAAGGAAGCCTCCTCCAAGAGTGCTACTGATATTATTCGCGCAAAATTTTAATCCTTAAAAAGGTATCCAAACAACATGCCAAAAAAAGACCCCAAATCAAATTCCGATTTTTGATAAATTCTACTTCCTTTTTTCTTTTAATGTTTTTACCTGTTTCCGAATAAAAACACATTAATGTACTTTCATCATCGTAAGAGTGATATTTCTTTCCCTTGACAGTCTCAAATATGTTTGCCTGTACAGCCTCAGGCCAATCTTGCCCAATTTCCAATTTACTTGAAATCCATCTTAGTTTCTTTATTTGCTTCGAATGACATAAACCGCTAAACCTAACAAATCGCGAATAATTGATTACGTTTTTGGCAGACAAATGTGCAGTACCTTTTTTTCTTTGTTTTCTGTTTTCCTGTGTAACTTCTTAAAATAAAGGTCGTATCCATTCAAAACTCCATTTTATTTTAGACATTGTGGGCGAGTAATGACATTTTTCTTATATACGGTCCTTATTCGGAAGAACAAGGGTTCAATCAGTACATTTCATATATTTATAAAGATTCAACTGCACCGACACAGGGTTGACGATTAATAAAAAATCCGGTAAATCAACTCATATTCTAGATGAACTCCGAGAGACAAGTTTTCCTATAAATCTAAATCTCGAGCTGTTATGGGTAACCTCTGTACATCTCGAGAGAAGGTTAAAACTAACCATTGCCCTAAGAATCCAGATCTATCACACCTGAAGAATAACAAGAGGGAAAGTGTATGCCTCCATTTGAATTGTCAACTTTGAAACAGACCGCTACATATACAACGAATGAAATAGGCCTACATATCTATAGAGTCTAATACATCAATGGTCACACTGATCTCCATTTTCAAACAATAATTCCGTTACCTGCCAGTGCTCAGACGCACATTGATCAACTATTTAAAACAAATATGTTGTTTAATTTTTAATACATTTCTTACTTTTTACCCTTAATCGTTGCAGCAAACTGACAATAAATGTAACTTCACAGGCTGTATGCAAGCATCAAATGTTGACTAAAACTGGTTTACAAAACCAATATGAGAGAACAAGAAGTTGGTATTTCTGTAATCCTGTCTTTTTGCTCTGAATTAGGGATCCAGCTGAGCTCCATCAGCTAATCTCAGAAAGCTCTCCGTTATTTAAATGTCACCAATCAATCAGTCAAACGCCAATACAGCGGGCAAACCAATTGTTTTTTGCAAGATAATGCCAATGACTATAACCTATGTCAGTTCGATATTTAAGCAGCAATAGACATCGCTGTTTGCAATTTTGTTCAACTAATAACAATATATTTCGTGATGAACAACGCATCTCAACACCAACTAGATGTAGGTATTCAGTTAGACAAACGAGCAGCGCTGCTTCAGACGTTTTTGTTGCCAGTCCGACTAGATCTTTCCATGCTTGTTTTAAAAAAAATTATTTTAGAAAATGAAACTAAAAAACAAAATACGATTAATTATTCACGCTTGTAATTTAAAAAAAATAGTTAT
>JAUELC010111820.1:0-11671 GCA_031471745.1 Cryptochiton stelleri
GTTTCTACACTTTATTTTGTCACCATCAGAAGTCAGCACCAAGAGTCGCTCCCAATAACAGCAAAATAAAGTGAAGGAACGTCGAGCGTGCTAATATAGATTTATTAAACTTAGTAAACGCAATTAACGGGGCTGCATATAAGGATAAAAACATGCAATAAATGGTATTGGACGGTGTCGGAAGTTAAAAAACCCTAAATTCATGATTGAATTAAAAACTGGGTAGGATAATCTGAACGCTGAGTGGTAAATCGTTTGTTTCTTGTCTCAAAGTAGTATATGCACCCATAATTTTAAAAAATGGGTCTTTATACCCCTTTTCTTAGAATGTAAAGTAGATTAAATGTTTTAATGTTCATATGTTATATGGAAATCGCGATAATAATTCATGTTATTCTAACTTTGAAGGAGAATAATTTAACCCGGGTGGTATTTTGAAGTGCGACGGTTCACCTAAAACGTGCTCTACTGTTATTTGGTCTGACAGTTATGATGAAAAACATACGAGTTGTTAAATCCATACTCTGGGTTTAGCTTTTGAGCCTTTATGATGACTAGTGGCAAAACATATAGCTTCCTTTGTTTCCTTTTGCACGGATAATTGTTTTTCCTAAATGTTGGTCAAATGTCTGATACGGCTGTTGTTCAACATAGATTGCAAAAGATACACTTGGATAAGAAAGGAAGAATTTAGCTATACAGACCTTTTATAAGAAAACAAATTAGTTTTCCGCGTAAACATTTCAGTGTTAATAAGTTCTATTTTAAAGTATTTTCGTTATATTAGCACAACATTCGATTAATTTAAACTGATACTTTTACAATTGCAGACAATTGTACAGGTTGAGATCCCTATACGGCCGAGAATCTGATTCCCCACTACAATACAGAGTCATGTCTAAAACATATAGAATTGTTATACATATATGTAACCTATAAATGTAATATAAAACGACATTTCAATTTGTGAAAACACTGGTAATTTTATGTCACTAATGGAGTCAAAACTCGACCGTAATGACGACAAATACATGTGCTAAAATATCAGCTTTCTTAAGGGAAAGGGATTTTGAAAACATTGTTGAAACCGTTTTGATAACAAATCGGGAATGGGAATTTTGGTGAGAGTTTGTTTCTCTGCAGTGTGCAACTAATTGTAACCTCGAGTTCTTTATTCGTGTGCCAATAAGTTCGTATAACGTGTTAAGATCGAATTCGCCCTATAATATTCTGGTTTCTGTTAGACATTCTTTTTCTATATAAATCAGACAATCTGTATTTTGAATTCGAGTTCTAGGAACAGGATATGTTTGAAGTAACAGTATAGTAAATGCGCATATTAGTATTCATTTTCGTTAGAACTTTGTCAATTGACATACTGCATGTGATTAACGATCAGTATAACGACAACACTGATTAGCTAACATTGTGGGTATGCAATTTCGCATATAATTCGTGACCATGCTTTATACCACATTGCACATATATAAACGTAACAAATGTTCGTTGTCTGTCAACACCTCATTTGTGTTTTTGAAGCACCGCTTTGCACCTGTATGGCGACCGAGGAGAAGGTAAAGTTTTAAATAAGACAGAGAAGATGTTTTAAGATTGTTAGGGCGCCAAAACTCGCGGATGTAAGGCATGGGTAGATATACCAGATGCAAGCTGGAGATAAACGTTTGGAGCGGAGACATTGAACGATAAAATAAATGAAAACACTGCCGATTAGCAAACAAGTCAGAGAAAGTGGCGGTTGCAAGAATGTTGTGAAAATGGCAAATTTAGGATATAAAAAAGAAATCTATGAAACTGTTTACAATGGGATAAAAGGGGAAGCGAAGATCGATCGAATGATGTTACTGTTAGCATAACGCCTTTTTTACCGACATACCCTGTTACCATAGTTCAATAAGCGCTACAGTGTAAACATTTAGTTCGTTGGAGCGTCTAGATAAAATAATAGCTTTATAAGCGAGGGGCTTAGGCGCATCTTTTTTATTGGCTCCCCTGCTCTCAGGTATTGACCGCCCCGAACTCTTTTGAGGGATGAGTCGAAAGATGGTTCGCTGCTGTAGTCATTGTCTACCACAAAACCTGTGAAAAGTCAGAACAAATTAAGAGACGAGTGCACACGTGATGCCAAACCTCCGTCGCGATTGGTTCATATCGACCCTACCCCGAACGCGGCCTGAGAAATGACAACGAGGGTGGTTCGCGAAGACACCTCCTCTCCTTCTGAGGCTTATCTTAGGGATCAATACATAATACGCATCATTTAAGCTAAGGCGACCGCTGTCCAGTCCAGAGTTCGTTTACTCGCCACTGACTGAAACCTCGCCAAAAATATCTCATCACTTCAAGTAATATTCGCTAACTTGTTATAAGTGGATTGTTATGGTTGTGAATGGTAGACGTTATATTACAGTTCTACAGTGACTTTGGATACAGTGTACTCTCCAGGCTTTTGGATACGTATATTATTAGGTAACAATTCAACACTATTACCTTCAAGTTACGCCCAATTGGGGAGACTTTCATTGTTTTTTCTTCAAATTGTGTTCTCTATGGGTTTGTTATGTTCTTTTATGTTTTCGTCTGTATACTGTGCCAGAGAAAGGGGTTATCTTAATATTTTACGCTTTTATTTAAGGAATTACTTTTTTTTTCCTTACCATGCAATGGAGATGTTTGCACTAATTTACTTACCTGAATTTATTGGACTGCTTTCAGGTTTCAGTATTCAGAATTAAGTATTGTATAGGCTTGATATCAATAGGAAAATATATCAGCCTATGTAGGTTATCTAACAGGTATATCAAAATAACCAGTTTACTTTTTATTTATATAAAATTTTAATCAGCTTATGCAATGTTGTTTTTATTCTTTGCAGATTGCATGGACTTATCAGTAGCAGGCACAATGTTGCATCACGTTGGCTATCCAGCTAAGCCTCACTCGACTGGTGGACTACTTCTAGCAGTGTCGTCTGCTCAATCAAATCTGACTCCTCCGCCCACTCAACTGGCACTAATTAGCCAGCACCCGTTCAGTGCGCGAGCAATTCGTTCAGACCACCCTAACTCTATTTCACACAACCAGTCAGGTGTCTCTCAATCAAACTGGAATGTACAAAGCAAACATCAAGGGCAAACACAGTCCTTAGACGACAATTTTAATTACCTATCTCGCCCAAAGTCGACATCAACTTCTCCTGGATCGAAGCTAACTCCTTCGGATTACACAAAACAACTGGAAGACGCAGACGACAGGTACAGCCGCGAAAACGAGGCCACATCGGATGGTTGCTTGGACAGCGAGCGAGATAACGTGATCAGTGGCTGTAAGGCAGTCACTGGGGGTAACTGTGGGCAGCGAAAGAGGAGTAGAGAGCCCTATAGAGAGACGCAGTGTGAACGTGATAACAGGTGTGTGGCAGAGAAACACGGACCATTGTTACCTGAAAATTCCTCTTCAAAATCATCCAAGCAATTTCCCAACAGAGCAACACCTCCAAAACTTTGTAACGCTCCTGAGACAATCGAGAGTCGCAGCTCGACGATGACATCGTCTCTGGATCATGATCAGACTGAAGAAGGCAGCGACAACCGGATAACTCAATGTCGACCCCCTTCTCAGCCTTCTACTAACCACAGTCTTTCGGATAACGAGGAAATTGATGTCGACAATGACGACGTGGTGTCTGGTGATGACATTAACGACGGTTCGCATTCTGAATCTACAGATGACAAAAAGAGCGACAACAGCAGCGTTATCGGCTGCTCGGAAGGTGACCATGATTTTGAGGATTTCGAGAAAAGGAAGCAGAGAAGATATCGGACAACATTTACTAGTTACCAGTTAGAGGAATTAGAACTGGCGTTTCAGAAGACTCATTACCCGGACGTCTTTACAAGGTATGTTACCGTTTACAATGATTTTAGTTACAGGGACTAGATTCTGCTTATCCAACATTAAGATTTGACATTAATGTGTCTCAGTCTTAAATGGAATCTAAGACAAGCACATCCATCCAATGCTGTGCTTTCTTGTATGAATATCCTGTGTGAAGGGTTTAAAACGTTACATGTCACAACAATAACTAATAACCAGTAAAAGCAGATTTGTCTCTCTTCATTTATAATAAAAATGTACATATTCTATCGTCAGCGTCTGTAGTTCTTTCGGTAGTGTGTTCAGCCTGTAACCCAGACGACCCGGTTTCGAATCCCGTGGAGGCATGCAGTTTTTTCTCACGGCATTTATACAAATATATATATAATATTACATATAATGTAAGGGCAAAACCAAGCAATTTTCTCTTTCTGTATTTACAGAAATATATATATATTTTTTTAAATGAAGAGAGAAAAAATTGCTTGCCTCCTATACATACCATATACGTTGATAAATGTTTTAAAAAGTAAACAAAGAAACGCTGTAAGGTCATGTCCTACCTAACGTCTATTACTTGAATCGTCAACAAAATAATGAATAACTGAATATATGTCTTCAAATGTTATAAGAAAAGATTTGCATTAAACGGATGGCCATGTCTTGTCGAATTAAAATGAAATAAACCGTCACATAATGAGTGATTAACTCGTTGACTTTTGATCAAAACAATCAGGGACATGTTGTGCCTGCCCAAATCTTGAGAGTCCCAGTTGATATAGTAAGAGTTACATTTCAGTTATGGCTTCTCCTTTACTAGTTTAGTTAGTGCATGGTCACATTTTGATGTTATTGATGTTAAAACATGAAATATTCCAAAAGAACAATACAACGATAACAATAACAATAACCCATGGTTTAAGCAAATATATAAATTAAAAACGGACATCCCCGCAATTATAATGCTTTCTATGTAATATATATTTTATAAATGCAGAGAAGGAAATATGTGAATTCCTCCACCAGGGATCGAACCCGGATCGAACTTTTGACTAGCAGGGCTCTTGACTATAAACTTTGCCGTCTGCGCTACGGACGCACATAATATAATGACCCGAGGTTTCTCACAAGTAAAGGCCGCCAATATTTCTTTACGCTATATACGGTAATACGTTTATGATCGTACGTTAAACTTTCAACGTGAACCGCTCGTTTGATTTAGGTCATAACATTTTTGTTTTAATGTGGAAAAGTTCCTAGGGAACAACGGAAATACAGGCCATTAGGCCTGCTATCCTGCAAAACATCTCAGCTTACTTTATTTCACTCTTATTTATTCGTGGTGCAAACTTAATGAAAACACAACCGATTTAATATTCTACGATATATTTATTATTTCTTGATTTTTATAAATTCATACACTTGCAGTAAGTCTTGTGAGTTGAAAATATTTAAATTTAAAACAAAAAACAAACCCACAAAACAACAACAAATAAGTTGACGATGATTATTGAAGAATGTTAAGTAACTTAAAGTAATTGCCCTACGTTACTTCCATAAATGGCTCCCTGTAAATAATATATTGTGATTTGTTTTTGGTGTGAATGACAAAACTGTTATAAATATTTAGTAAAATAATAATAAATGTTTAGTTATATTTCTGCCATTTTAAAATCTTCAATGATCATACATCTAAATTTAAGTCGAGGCGAAATAGAAAAAGGGCAAAGTAAGTAACAATGGTAAGATAATGTTTTTAGATTTAGCCTCTGTGTTCTGGTACGTGTTAAGTAATACTTTTGCAGTTGTATAAGGGTTTTAATCGCCCCTATCGATCAAACAATATTTTTTTTTGTACACTGTTTTTCATTATATAAATTCCGCGTACATACATGGAAAACTTGGGCACGTCGTTTTACTTTCTATGCTACGGTCGCGTTTACTTTTCTTTCAAGGGTTAAGTAAAAAAACAGAATCGGGCACAAGGTCGGAGCGGATTTTAATCAATTGTTCAACTCTGAACAACACATGTTTAATTATGACTCTCATTTACACTCGAACTCTTTTTATATTAAATTTATCGAATTTAATCGTCAGGACCTTAGACAATTGACTTAAGGATTAGGCGAATTTGTTTAAGCGACTTAAGTACACATTGCTTCATTTAAAAAGAGCTCTTGTTTATGGGAGGTACGAATGATCTCTAACTCTGATTAAAATTCTTATTCCGTTGTTGTTGACTTACGTGAACATAAGGGTTGCATAATCGATTGTGGACAACACTTTGCTTTTCTCGTTTCCGGAAGAGAATCTTGTTTTACGACATTATCCAAAAGCCGTTTACGTCATATATCAATGCTGACAACAGCACAATAATACACAAAATTGCTTTTTGAAATAACAGATCTCTGTAGTATAGATATTGGAGATTTATTGTAGCATGACACTTAAACGCCGTATGAGTTACAGTCTAAGCACGTCGCCACAACATTAGCGAAGACAGTTTACACCGCAGTTATAACGAAATCGTTTTTCTATAGTTAGGACACATACTTCATTGTCATAGGCCTAAATTCCGATGATTTCCACAAAGGAATGTAGGTAGCAATAAAAATTAGTCAACTCAATTGTGTGTATTTAGATGTAATTTATTTAATTTGTTAAAATAATACATACAATTAGTAACAAATGGGATGGAGAATGTCTAATGTTTATTATTGCTATAATTGTCGCCTCGATATTCTGAAAAATTATTTTTATCCGAAATAATATCTGAAAAATTATAATAAGTTAATTAGTATTTGATAATTATGCATCGAGGGGAATACAATGTAATTGGTAATAATGGCCATGATAGTTAGATAGTCTACATTTTCGCATATGTACACACATGTGTAATAATAATTTGTATTTGTAAAAAAAAAAAAAAACACGCTAAAAAACAGGTGCTTGGGAACATGGTGCAATTCGCAGGTACCAGCTTAAAGATCTACAGATGGCATCGCAGATAGTGGATACTAACCCATAAATCAAGTCATATACATATTGTCAGTTTTAATCCGGTAGATGTATAAAACCTTCTGCTCACTTGGCTTGAAAAGTTTGCCAGCAACTATCTCAGAATGTTGTCCAATAATAAACAAATCCAAAGCCATATAAATTAGGATTTCTACCTTCGTTTAGGCCTATAATCTACGGAACCTAACGAAGTAACCATTGGCGCTTTATTGTTGAAATGTTGCAAAATAAATTGTTTCAAGGCCATTTAGAAGCTGGTGTATTAACACGACAATACGGTTTATTGAGTTATAAAACGTCTGGATTTATTGACGAGCATGAAGTGCAGATAATCAAACTTGATTACGAGTTCGAGTATTTGCGCTGCTCGCCAATAAATTCAAAAGTTGAAAATCAAAAAAAGTCTTGGTATATTGTTGAAATATCTTTGAATACTGAATAACTCACACAAATATGCTTAGAAGCATTTGACTGGTGTGACTCTTTAGGAGTCGAACCAATGACCATTTCATTCCGATAGTGAATGGCCAGAAGCTTTAAAGGATCTGGTGAAGTTTCTGTTTTCTGACCAGTCGTCTATGGACAATACGTGCCGCGCCACTAATTTGCCACCATTTCCGTCCAACTTTCCGATCTAAACATGACTATTTGTGGAAAAGCTTTGAGGAAATATCCAAATCGCTAGCTAAGGACGCCTTGTCAAATAAAGGAGACAAACTGACATTACTGGACATCGAGTATCAACACAAGCGGTGACTCTTAAAACATTGAAACGGTTGACTAAATGAGAAGCACAACAGACTTTCTGCCCGATTGTTGATACAAGCAGGCTTTTCAAAGGGGACGATGTTGTCTCTTCTCCTGTTTCTACAGTAATTTTCACCGAGTCGTTTTAAAGGCCTTTAAATGAGTGATTCAAGGGCTCTCCATATACCTGGCAATACGGAGTAATCAATGTCAGACTATGTCGACAATTAAAGAGTCAAACAGATATTTCCCCTAAACCGGTTAATTATTAAAATACACAAGCAAAATCTATAAATTGTAAGGAATTATGATCATTTATTATTTTAAAAGAGCATTGCGTAGGTGAAATTTGGTAAAATGTCGCACTTTGAACTATTTTAGAAGAGCATACAGATTATTCCGTTTGGTGTCTTATTTTTAATACCGCCAAAGCCAGTGTATAAGCTTACAGCAAATATTACTCAAATGTCACTCTTTCCATTGCCTATTAATATTTCAGAACTTAAAACAATATCATAACATTTTACGAGATTACATTAGCCATGTTTATTTAAAAAACGTACAAGATTCACATCTACATGTATAAACTACAGCTGCATATGGGTAATATTTTCGATTAGTTCTTTCCAAATATGTTGTATTTATTTTCAAAATACAAACTTAGTACTGTTTACTACATCTTTCTTGAAATTAAATATTTATTTTATAAACGTAAACTGTATGCATCGTTTTGGTGTCAGCCAGGGTAGCACTTTCTGTTCACTTTTATATCTGAGATTAGATTCTAACTATTACATGTATACAAATGTAATTGTATATGTACTGTTTTATGACATTCTCAAAAAAATAAAAGAATGAGTGAGTGAATTAATCATGAACTTAAAAAAATGCATGTTGTAGGTAGGATGAACGTTTCCAGTAATAAATTTAAATGGATACCAGGATGTGAGAAGCATGTAGGAATCATAGCATTACCTTTTCTTAAAATGATAAAAGTTTAACTTCTCGTCTGGTTGAGTTTTCAGTTGATAATAAAAGTATAACAGTAGGCAATGGTGGATTTCATTCAACTGTTTATTATATGAAAGCTATTTTTCTACAAACTATTATTTTTAATGACCTTATTTGGATATACATTATTATTATTTAGCATTATGTAAATTAATTAATAAAATATTTAAATGTTTTTTATATATTTTAGAGAGGAATTAGCGATGAGAATAAATTTAACAGAAGCCCGAGTTCAGGTATGTGTTCATAGTTAATGTTTTTATCATCTCTTCCCTTTATATTTAGTATTGCCTTCTCTCCAGATTTTTATGGAATACCCATAACAACTCGAGATTAAGATCCATTGAGATACGATTCTCCGAGAGTTTTTAATTAATCGATATCCGTGTGTCAGTGTAATTTATCTTTAGAAACTTTTTATTTGACTGTGTAATATTGTTTAGAGCTACCACAAGCGTTACTACATTTTTCGGCTTTGATGCACTATGTCATACACTTGACTATTCGTTAATGATCTCGAATCGCTGTATCAGGGAATTTGCAGTGTTTGTGATAACACCAATATTAATTTATGAATGTTTCGCTATAGGTCTTTCGTTTTGTAAGTAGATGTAGTTGTTCGTCGTACTATAGGGCATTGCACTTGTATGTTTACTATGCTGTACCAGTGTTTAGTTGTAAACCGGTCTGAAATAGAAAAAAATAGAAGAAAAACAAAAAAAAGAACGTCGGCGATCTTCAAAGCCACGATAAGTATATGCTCTCCCCCATGTCTCGATTATTGCACTATCTACTGAGCCATGGCTCGAACCCTTCTCTATCTAAAAATTGTCGTTTGATTGTCACACAGGTGTGGTTCCAGAATCGACGTGCTAAGTGGAGAAAGAAGGAAAAGGTTGGCCCTCAAGCTCACCCGATCAGTCCGTATTCAAGTGCCCTCAGCCTGGCCTCCAGATCAGTTCTCTCACAACCATCATATAATGACCTTCTCATAAAATCCTATGAACAACAGTTAGCCAGTCGCTACAGCATTTTGTCTCAACTTCAGGCAGCCAGACCAAGTTTCCTTGGACCATCTACAATGGGGTTGGCAACGGCAGCAAAATACGCCGGCCTAGGTCTTACACCATACGCATCCTTCGCACCAGCGTTGCCACCCCTAGGACCGGGAACGTTTCAGCACATTTTGGCCAACATGACGTCATCACGGAAATCGCCTGAATGTCTAAACGAGATTCCGCCATCTCTCGCGGGACTTAGTGCCCCAAATACTACATCTCTAATGGACGCTGACAGAAGGTCAACTAGCATAGCCGCACTGCGTATGAAAGCTCGTGAGCACGAGCTTAAACTCGAACTTATGTCACGTTATAAAGACGTGGTGTGTTAGAATTGAATAAAAACTGTGTGACAAATTTTTTTTCTTCAGCCAAATTCTCGATGTATCTTGTGAAACGTATAAACCCGGGATGATGGACAACTGGACGATATTTATACAAGTAATATTCTACAAGGCAGTATGAAGAAGTTGCACAATGACATGGTCTACTCCTAGTTGACACCTAGGTGTAATGTAAATCAGAATCGACATTTATGAGCAACGCGTATAGAGCTTGTCGCGACATATATATATAACAAGTCAATGCGATTTGTTCCCTTGATGCATATTTTAATTTCATTTTTCATCTCAAACGTCCCAGCACTGTTCAACCATGTTTCATGTGGCAAGTTAAACGTCAGGTTTTCCTCAGTATGAATGAATATAACTGTTAGAATGCAGATTGACATCTTAGTGTACCAAGCTCAAATCTCGTGCACTCTCGCTTTAAATGTGGAAGAATTACTCCCCGATATGGCTTATAATCCAAAGCTTAAAGTGGTAATGCACGAGACTTTAGGCGCGTTACCATAACATGTTGATTTGAGCTGAATGGAGATTTTACTAAAGTTGAATATACCCCCACCTGCTCAAAGTGCTATGTAATAACGTAACATCATGTGCAGTTCAATTGTCACGCTCTGAACTTTTGTCCTGATCTTTACTGAACATATTTAATATATACGTCATTTTGTAAAGCATTAAGATTTGTATTAATCAAATCGTAAATTATTCATATTTTCGTCATCAATAAACTTGATGAACACTTTAAGTAAGTTGGTTGTGTTCATTGTATCATTTATACGTGCAACAAAGACTTGCCACATACAATATTTAAAACTATGAGTGATTGTTTTCTTGGTGTTCTATGACGTAGTTAAGGTTATTTCAGACTTAAATATGGATGACACCTCTTTATAATGAGTGCGACGTTTCGGTGTACGTACTAACACCGTTGGCAAGCGTAATGGACCTACACCGAAACGTCACAGTCATAATAAAGAGAAGGTGGCATCCATATGTAAGTCTTATGTTCTATGCCATTAACAACTTCTAAATGCCACTCAGGCAAGTCATGTGACAGCGCGCATGCCCAATTGATAAAGTGAACCACTCGTGCAACATTCGCTACGAACAATGAAGGAAGCATAGCATGGTGTAACAAGACAAATGTGAATTGTGCGATGACACCACAAACAAGTCTGGTTCTTCTTGTCCGTCAAAAGTAAGGAAATCTAATTTTCATAGAAATCCTAAGTATAAGTTTTTCAGAAGATACTAACCTTATAATTTGAGCATTTGCTTAAGGTGCATTCACACTGTACGATTTGTAGTAACGACGTTAGAGGAATCCCCTTATTTGCAGCGTTTGATTGGTCCAGAAAAAAACGACCAATCAAAACGCCGCAAATAAGGGGAATCTCCTTACAGTCGTTACTACAAATTGTACCGAGAGAACGAGTCTTTAGCAACCTTGCAACATACATTACTTATCGTCATTTTTCGAGATTGTATAGTCACTCCAGCGGCTAAATTAGGTGGGCGTATCGACCGCTGTCGTACCGATAAGATGACCAATGCGGTTCAGGGAATCCAGTCCGCTCGAAAACTTCAGTAAGCATT